>JANZLC010000008.1:6529411-6550778 GCA_026413385.1 Erythroxylum gracilipes | reverse complement strand
GCGAAGGCTTCGGGCGGCGTGGACGAAGGTTGAAGACGGCGACGCTAGGGCCACTCCACCACTCCAAGAGGACCAAGACAGAGAAGAAGAGGAGGCGGAGGAGGACGACGCGGCGACGGTGACGAGCGACGACGCAGGCGACGAGGGAGCGGCCACGATCTGAGAGGGAAAAAAGACGAAGAGAGATGTGAGATAGTGAGACCGGGTAGTTTTAGGCTTTTAAGTTAAAACTTTCCGGAAATTGCAAGTTGGTCCTTGCAATTTTCGGAATTTCCGGTATTGACCGGAATTGTAGGTACCGACCGGTATTTGGACCCGGTATCGACCTCTACGGTTCCGTTCCGTTTTCCGGCCGGTACCGACCGGTACGGAACGGAATCCGTTTCATTGGTAATTATGCTTTCTTAGTTCTAAAAAATAATATTAAATTATGATAAAACGAATTTTAAAAAGGACAGAAAATTCGTTAATAAAGATAGAAAAATTATTGATTTAAAATATCAAAAAGACATAAAAATTACTAAAAAGTTGGAAAAAATCCTAAAAAGGATAAAAACTATTGATTTAAAATTTAAAAGACAAAAAAGTATTGATTTAAAATGTAAAAAAGACACAAATATCATTAATTTAAAGCCTAAAACAACTAATCAATACTTTCATTTATATAATATTAATTAGGGATAGGTGTAATTTTTTTACATTTTTTCTTAATTATAAGAAATGGAATAAAGTTTAGTCAATTTTACAAATTCAAAAATGCTAGTTATTGCATCACATTCCGAAGATAGGATTCGACATAATGCATTTACGAACAAACACATTTGTTATTAACACGAAATTAAAAATTCAACCCGTTCGATTAATTCAATTATAAAAATTTTGAATTGTTCAATTTTGTAGTTTAATTAAAAATTTTTCAGTTCAATTGACTTTAATAATTCTTGTTGTTAAAAACTGATCAGTTTATTAATTAATCAGTCTATTTACTAAATTGATAAGTTGTTATAAATAAAAACAAATCAATTAATTTTTATTTAACAATCTTTATTCAATTAAATTTTAATTTTTTTTGATCATATTTTAAAATTTTAATTTTTTTTGATTTTTATGATACCTTAATTTTTTATTTACTGATTTAATTTTGATTTTTAAAACGAATACAACACATAAAAAGCCGCAAAATTTTGGGAATTCGAAAAAACGTGCATAGATTTCCTCACCATATTTGTCACCAAGTCTAGTTATCTTTTGTTTTACAATTCAAACACATGCCCAATCGGAGCATCTCAGCATCTACAATAATTCCATACGAAAAGACATATTAAAAAATTATAATAAATAAATTCTACGCCTTTTTGGAATATTCAGTTTAATATTCCAATTTCACCTTATACATCTGATTTATTGTATTTTATTTTTGTTTTGCCTTCCTTCAATTCTGTTCACAAAAATAAGAAAGGAGAAAGAAGGGAAAAGGGCTTCATTGCTTCTCTCTCTGTCTCTGTCTCCCTTTTCTCTCTGTGCATTTCCAAATTTATAGGGAGTGAAAGGAAATATGATCTGCATTTGCTCTGCTCATTTCTGAAATTTTAAGGATAGTTTTTATCTCTCTCTCTCTCTCTTTCTGTTGAATGGAGAACGGTCATTGCGAGGATCTCTCCGTTTCAACACAGCGACTCGACTCCGACAATGACCAGCGAGTCTATTTCGTTCCTTTCGGGTCTCTCTCTCTCTCTCCATAATTTCTACTTCTTCATTTACTCGGATGTGTTTTTTTTTTTTAATTTTAATATGTAGAACAAAGGTTGAGTGCCAAGTTCCCGTTGGGTCATTCCATTGTTGGTGGATTTGATTGGGTATTATGCATATTCATAAAGGAAAAACATTTCAAATCTGAAACCAAGGGAATGGGTGAGGAACGTTTGTCGGGATATTCAAATGTTGTGTCTGTTTATGATTTTTGAACGAATTGTTAACTTTATGAATGGAGGCTACTGTTTTTTTCTTCTTTTTTGATTTTATCACGTTGGTTTCCCGGTTTTGATCAATCTGAGTGATGGGTGTGATGTTGATCGAAAATTGAAATGACCGTTTCTCAGATTTGGGTTTGTTGTACTTTGCTTTTAATAATCTTTTAGGCTTATTTTGGTGTTAAATGATTTTTGGGATTGAAATGAATTTGTAAATTGGTTTCGATGTCAGGTGGTGGAGGGAAGCCCAAGATTCAACGACGTCGAGTGAATCAGATGGGAAAAAAGGGGTGCTATACACGGTAACTCAAGGATCTTCTTATGGGGGTGCCATGAAGCTCATTAACAACATCTTCAACTCAGATCTTGTGTTTAGTCTGAGGAGAGAAGATGATTCTGTACTGAATGGTGAAAACGGTGAAGTGGGTGTCTCGGGTCGGGATTTTGCCTTGGTTTCTGGGGAAATGTGGTTGAGAGCACTTAAATGGTCAGTTTCATGATCGATTTTTCTGCATTCATTGTTTTGATTGTATTAGTGAATAGGAGCTTATTGTGAGAGTTACGGTTTTTAATTATCATGTATTTGTGCCCGGGTTTCTAGCTGATGAATTTTGCTTTAATTTTGGTCAATCTTGTCTATTCTCTTAGCAGTACTCTACGTTTCTGCAAATTGTATTTAAAAGTAGTTTACGTCAGAAGCATCGCTATTGCCAGTTCCCTTGATGCGCTGCAACTATAAACATGGTTCCATTCTGTTTTGAAGACTATTGTTCTTTTTATGGTGAAGTTTCATTGAGTGCTAAGTGTGGGGTTGCATCTAGCTAAGATAACCATCAGAAGCTGCTGTGGGATTAAGACGAAGTTTGCTAATATGGTTGATGTTACTTGCACCAACCAATCTTACTCCATTTTTCCAACTTCTAGAATTGCTTCCCTGTTTTGGAACACCGAGATTTTTTCTACCTGGTATATCATTTGTAGCTAACCTAGTGATACAGTGTGTTCCCATATGAGTTTTCCCTTTGAGCATATTTTAACTGTTAAACATGGTTTGCCATCCGTCTAAATGATTTCCTGTTGCGGTGGAAGCTTATGTTGCTGAGTAAACTCTGCGGGGACTAACATTTGGTATGGGCATAAGGGACCTGAAATTTGCTCTTCTAGTTTACATGTTTCTAATCTCCTTATTTTTCCTACCCTTGGTGTTATATGTTAGACAATGGTCTTTTTTAAGATAAGCACCCGTAAATGTTTATTTGATTGGTTGTGTGGATCATAATGTGATATACTGCATGTGTCCATGGATAAAATATACAAATATATGGACATGTAAACACACAATTCTCTCATGATATTGAAGAATTTCTCTCGTTTCTGTTGACTGCAGTTTATGCTTTTTAGAATTATAATATGCATATAAAAGTGAGCACCAATTTTGCAATTTTTGGCACCCACTTCCTTTGTATGATAATGGGTGGTAGTTTAGATATCCATCCTTAGAAATGGTGTATATAACATGATATTGAACTTGACTATTTTGTAGAACTGTTCAGTGTCATTAATGTATACATATTGAGAACTTTATGCCCCTAATGTTGCCTATTGTTTCCTTAGAAACATGATCACTTGATGCTTTTTGTATTTTTCTTTCCCTTTCAGGCATAGTGACAGTAAAGCTGCAAAGGGTGGGAAAAACTTTTCTGCTTCAGAAGATGATATATCAGATGTATATCCCTTACAGTTGAGGCTATCTGTATTGCGAGAAGTTAATTCATTGGGAGTAAAAATTAGCAAAAAGGTTAGTTTAAACTTATATCTGCTCTATCCTTTTAGGTTCATCCTAAGGCCATGTGTTTCTACATGACTGGGATTTGGTTATTTTGCATTTGGCCAACCATTAAGAAAGAGTCTTCATCTGTCTGAATGTTGTATCTTGCATACATATTAAATTCATGAGCAGTCATGTGTAATGGTTGTTGAGAAAAATGGTCATTAATCATGACTGATGAAAAGTGTATGAACATTTTTTAAGCAGCCAATACCTTTAGTTTCTAATGCCAAAACAATGCATTATAGATACCCTATTTTGCAGATATTATTAGACTGCCTACTGATAATCTTGTTCCATGATATTCATATCCCTTGAATTTTCTCTGTCATCTGACTCACCTTCAGTTTAACTTCTGGTGCTTTGCTGTCTTTGGAGTTGCCATTCTGTTTGTTGAGGTCTCGAATGTTTTATATCTTTTACATTATATTCATTCAGGACAATTCAACTGAGCTTTTCAAAAGAGCCAGCAAGATCTTCAGTGCTGATATTGAGATGGTAATATATAGAATCTCTCTCAGAAGGATGTGGTGTAGTTTGCTTGAGAAGCAGGAAAGAACTTATTAACTTCTGCTGTTTTACAGATACGTCTATGGGACTTCTCTGGACAGACAACCCTATTTTTCATTAATGATCGGAGCAATTCTCCAAAGGACTATCAGCGGCAGTCAGATCAGGAGGTAAGTGGTGGATAGATTGTTTCCTAAAATGATATGATTGACAATGTTGGGCTGGTATGAGAAGACTGGTAGACTGGAGGCTGGAAGCTGGGTTTCTGAATCAATTTTGTACCATTCTAGTGGAAAATACCTCCTGAAAAACAGAACAAGGAAAAGGATTTTAGACTTCTAAATCTTTCCTATCTTTTCATCATTCTTTGATGTTTTTGTTTTGTAGTTGTATGCTTATGAAGCTACTATTTGGGATGATCAAACAATTTCTTATTGAACATTGGTGGGGCTGCCAACTACTTTATGCCTATGCTCTTGATGTTTATGCATGTATATGCTGTTATGATGTCCAATTTCTCTACCTCTAAATCTCTTGGTCTTTCTTATGAGACAATTTAGTGTAACCTGATGAACATGTAACATGGATTACAGATAACTGCATATGCTTTTGCTAGCCTCAATTTTGCTCCTCACACTTCTTGTGTCACCATCATAGGCAAGATTGTAAATGGATAAGAATCTTCTTGATTTTCTGTTTTATCCACTTAACTGAATTCTTGCCCCAATCAAAAGCTCTAATGTTGGTCTGCCAACCTGAAAAATGACAAAGATGGAATTGTTTTTAGCTCTGTTATGCTGTTCCCTTTGCCTAACATTCCAGCAGGGTGGCATTTCCTAAATGAGCTATAACTTAAGTTGTACTTACCTATTTTTACCTATTACTATTCGGAAATATACTTTATAAGTAACTTGTTTTGTGGTTTGAGGCTGTTGTGTTTTTAATTCATGCCACTTTAATGCCTATAGATTATATCTTATGATTATCATTGTTCTTATCAGCAGATGTTTTTGGAGCTGCAAGTTTATGGGCTATCAGATAACATAAAGTGTAGAGAAGGAAGAAAAGAGGATGCACAACATTCTAATGGAATACATTCCAATGGAATTTCTGCTATGAATGGCACTACTGGAAATACCAGTACCAATTTGTTTCGTAATTCTTCCACACTCTTCGGAAAATCTGGAGAAGCTGGTTCTTTGGGATTGACAGGATTACAGAACCTTGGAAATACTTGCTTCATGAATAGTGCCATACAGTGTTTAGCGCACACACCAAAGCTTGTAGACTACTTCCTTGGAGATTATGGTAGAGAAATAAATCATGACAACCCATTGGGAATGGATGTAGGTTATCCTTTATCCTTTATCTATAGTTTATTTTGAAATAATCATCATTACCTGTTAAAAATGGGGTAACACTGTTGTCTATTATCTGTACTGCAGTTTAATTCCTTCTTTTGTTTCCTAATATTTTTGTCCTTTTTCTAGGGAGAGATTGCATTGGCTTTTGGAGATCTAATAAGGAAGTTATGGGCTCCCGGAGCAAGTCCAGTAGCTCCAAGAACATTCAAGTCAAAGCTTGCTAGATTTGCTCCTCAATTTAGTGGTTTTAATCAGCATGATTCTCAGGTCTGAATCTTCTTGCTCTCTGGCCTGAATGTTGGATTACCTAGTTTCACCTTTTGCTCTGGAGTTTTTCAGAGATCTGTTCTATGTATACCAGGAATTTGATTGTTCTTTTGGTGTAGGAACTGCTTGCCTTTCTGTTGGATGGACTTCATGAGGATCTCAATCGAGTAAAATCAAAACCTTATGTAGAAGCCAAGGATGGAGAGGGTCGACCAGATGAAGAAGTAGCTGATGAATACTGGCGGAATCATGTGGCTCGAAATGACTCTATTATTGTTGATGTTTGCCAAGTACAGCTTCTTTTGTCCATTCAATTGTTATTCACTAAATCATGTTATACTCATTGCTTCATGTTGATTATAAATTGTTGTGTTTCTTTCTCAAGACTCAATAAATTTATTTTTGTTAGGTTTGCATAGGAATAGATTATATCTCAATCTTTAGTTTGATTTGTAAATTATCAGTTTTATGGTCCATGGTACCTTGAAGTGACCTGCACGATTGATCTAATTGTGGATGTTTCTATTTACATTATATATTTTTTTAGTGAAACAATTTTAAATATTTCTTGCTCTAGATGAAAGCCCAATAGATCTTTAAACTGAGGTTGGCATGAGTTGCTCTTACATCTTCTGGTTGTGTTCCTATTTTATTTCACGCTATTCTTTTTTCCATTGCAGGGCCAGTACAAATCAACGTTAGTTTGTCCTGTTTGCAAAAAGGTGTCCGTTACTTTTGATCCATTCATGTACTTATCACTTCCCTTGCCTTCAACGAATACACGGACTATGACTTTGACAGTTGTCAGTAACGATGGAAGTAGTATGCCATTGCCATGTACCATTTCTGTGCCCAAGTACGGAAAATGTGAAGATCTGATCCAGGCCCTAAGTGCTGCTTGTTCTCTTGGGAGTGATGAGACCCTATTGGTAGCAGAGGTGTGTTCTAGTCTATAAAAATCTCTTGAATTTTCTAGATATTTAAAAAATTTATCTATACATGTGCCATTTCTTTACTGAAGTTGGAGAATTCTTCACAGGTATACAACAGTTGCATTATACGTTACCTAGAGGAGCCAACAGATTCTTTAAACTTAATCAGAGATGGTGACCGGTTGGTTGCTTATCGGTTGAAGAAAGATGTTGGAAGTATTCCTTTGATTGTATTCATGCATCAGCATAAGGAGTAAGTTTTGCTTGATTCTTGCTTTGATCATTTAATTTGCATGGTTCTAGTTCTGCAGGGAAAACTCAACCCCCTTATTCTACTTTGTTGTCATCTTTGGAAATTGATTATCAGACTGGAAAATGCATGGATTAATTACCTTATTCAGATGTATGATGCCTCTTTCTTCAATGCATCTGTGGTTTATATTTCTCTTCTTCTTGTTTGAACCCTGGAAGTTGCCATTGTCTTGGCATCAGAGAATTTTGCTGCCTATTCATGCAAATCATGGAAAATATGCTAATTCTCTGTGTAGGGAACTCTTAACCCATTATACTTTTCTTGCTTTTTGTGTTTCATTCTTTCTGCAATGTGGGTGGGGATGGGTACAAATCAAAGACATATATGTTTGATGTAGGGATAATTAACTCCAAAATTATGTCCGAGGTTTAGACCATTTTGGCAGCCAAATTCTTTCTTGTTCTGAGCCTAGTGTTTGATTACATATAACTGGCATGATCTTAGGTGATGATCTTTATCTATTTAAAACTTTTATATGAACTTAGTTTTGGTGTTGTAGTCTGATATTATCTACTCCTGGCATTGTTAAAATGGCTGACTTCTCTTCAGAAGTGTGTTGAATTGGTTCCTCTATTTGAGCTTGTGAATCACAGCCTGGTAACCTTCTTATGCGATCATTTCAATTGAAAACAAAATATTGTTTTAGACCTTAGAACTAACATGCGACACCAGGAAGTTTGTATGTTTCTAGATACAGGTTGCTTGCATATATTAGAATCTAAAATCCAATAGACACTGCTATTTTCAAGTCATAATTCTTAGAAGGTGATATTTTCTTCAGTGTATTTGTATTCATGCATTCTTCTAATGCTATGAAATTTTTGTTGCATCACTCCAAGCATATGTAACACTTATTCCCACTATTTCTGGTGTATTCATGGACTTATAAAACATCCATCTTCCTCTCCAGCTAGTTTCATATGTCTTGTTGTCAGCATTTGCATATAATATATCTATAACTGCCAGAGGTGTCGTCTCCTATTTTTCACATTGTTTCTACTCACATTTACTGAAGAGTTTCCCTCCTATACTAATATTTGTATTATCCTACCATACAAACTCTCTGATTGATTCTTCAATATCAGGCATTACACCCATAATGTTAATTCAAGTTGTAAGGCTTTTGGAATTCCTCTTCTGGCAACGGCTTCTAATATAGTAAATGGATCTGATTTCCATGATCTATACGTAAAATTGCTTGCTCCATTTCAAATGCCTGTTCATGGTGATTGTGTTGCCTCTGAAAGCACTGCAGTTGAAGAAGTTACAGAGGCAGTAGATTCCTCAAATGAAGAAGGCATTGATTCTCCATTAGATGACGAGCTTGAGTTTTACGTAACAAATGACAGGGGTACAGTAAAGGATATCAAAATAGCAATGGATGAACCTGTGTCTATGACAGGCACAACCAGACGGTTTAATGTTCTTGTATGTTGGCCAGAAAAACATATTGAACTTTACGACACTCACCGTCTTAGCTCATTACCCGAGATTTTCAAGTCTGGATTTCATGCAAAGAAACCTCAGGAAACTGTTTCTCTTTACAAGTGCCTTGAAGCCTTTTTAAAGGAGGAACCTCTTGGACCAGAAGATATGTGGTTAGTATACATTATTGCTCAGAGAGCTATTAGAATATTTCTCACTTGGAGTGATAAACATTTTGGAAAGTTTGAGACATCTGATTGTTTGCTGATTGCATTGTGGAACTTTATTTCAGAGTGCTGTATGTTCTTTATTTTGGTTCAACTTTCAAGCACTTTAGGGTCCATATAAGTACAAATCATAACCTTGCGAAAATGTTATGCATGCTTACTATGTGATATGAAAATATGCAAAAGGGCTCCTCTAAGTAAAAGTTATCGCTGATGTGAAATATAACTGTTCAAATAAACTATCAATGTCTTGAACAAGAGGGTGATAACAAAATTTTTGAACATGAGGAAGTTTGTAAGTGGTGAATGAAGTTGTTAAATCTTCTTAATCTTTTATAATCTAGGCTTGCGGCACTTTTATTCATAGACATCGAGAATGCAATGCAACCATTCTAGTTTATAGTTTTATTTCCTTTTTATTAGTACAGCTCTAGAAACCTTATGTTTTTCGTTTGAGCTTTTGATCTGTTATATATTATCTTCATCTTTGTAATTTTTGTTACTGTATATGGTTTTAGGTATTGTCCAGGCTGCAAGAAGCACCAGCAAGCCAGTAAAAAATTGGATCTTTGGAGGTTGCCAGAGATTCTGGTCATTCATCTGAAGCGGTTCTCATATACTCGGTTTATGAAAAACAAACTAGACTCATACGTGGAATTCCCTGTTGATGATCTTGATTTATCTTCATACATATCTTACAAGAATGGTCGGATATCTCACCGTTACATGCTTTATGCTATCAGTAACCACTATGGAAGCATGGGTGGTGGGCATTACACAGCATTTATCCATGTAAGTGTATCTTTGTGTTTTGGTTCTTTACATTTTCTGCTTTTGTTTTGACGATTTGTTCAGTTGAGGACATAGTATACAGGTTTTGGTAGTACTGTCACTTCAGACTTTAAGGTTGAAATTGGTGTTAAAACTGAAGTCTTCATTGTTGATTTAGAAATACTATTGTGCCATCTAGTTGTTAACTCCTGTTGAAACCAAAGGTTGACGTAATCAGAAAGCATAAGCATGTTACTGTTTGAAACATTGTTTTACTGGAAGTCTAGATACCTACAGGGGAAACATAAAGCTCATAATATTTCTAACTTCACCAGCTATATGCTTGTTTAAATATGAATTTATCATTCTCTTTAACTGATATGGACCTGCATTCTCTTACTGAGAAAGGCTTATCTGGTCGGTGGCAGTACAGCTTGAATACATTCTACTTGTGTGCCCATGTGTTCTCTTTGTAATGTAATTATGAATTTCTTTGGGCAGATCCTCAAATTGCATTAATTTATCACAGAAGAATGGAAATGCCTATATCAGATTATGTAGTAATAGAGTTCTTTTCCTGACCTTATTGTTAATTAATCATGGCAAATCACTTGGTTCTAAAATCTGAGCTTAGCTTAGTTCTAAAATGTTCAATTCTCTGCATTTTGATGTAGCATGGTGGTGATCGGTGGTTTGACTTTGACGACAGCCAAGTTCATCCTATCAGCCGTGATAAGATAAAGACTCCAGCTGCTTATGTTCTTTTCTACAGAAGAATTGTAGAGGAATGACCTTGGAGTAATTAACTGTTGACAAAGATATTGAAGCTAATGTCACTGGTAAAACTGTTAACAATTTTGCAATCCATAGTCTTAAAAGTATTGTTTGACGGGGAAGCATTTTGTTTTTCCATCCATTATTTTGTTCAAATTTGTTCTGCTTGGATCAAAGTGAAGAAAGATTTTTAGCATAAATTAGGTGCAGGCGATGGTTGTATGATAGAAAGAAGTGTAGAGAAGATACTGAAGTGATACTTTTATAACTATTAATGAAAGAAGGTTCTGAGGGGATTGCTTTCAAGCCCAAAGAAAAGTTAACTCGTGTTTGCTTGAGTAATAACTTTTGTACAAGTGATGTCTAGAAATATTGAATATGTTGATGAGCAATTTCTGAGCTTTTAAAATTCAACCTTCACCTCCTATTTATGAGTTTGTTGCATTATTTATCTCTTTGTTAATTGCTATGTGAAATGTGGAAGGATGTTAGTGGGTGGTGATTCTGATGTAGTCGAAGTGAGAGTTTCAGAACTAAGCAATCACTAAATAATGCTCTTAGGCGAATTTTCAGTAGGTGTTCTTGCTTCCCTACCTTTAATTTCCTGGAAAAAGAGCCAAGTGTGACACAGGGTAACATGTGATGAAAGCTGCAGTTGGGTTATTCAGCTGCATACAGAGGGAGCTTCGAAAATAAGTAGAATATCTTGCCATGCTAATTACAAGGTGAAATTTGGATGAAAACAACATTTACATGCAATTATATTCAATGGAAATTTGTTGAATTGTAAACTTTTATATGTGAGACGCCAGGATGTTGCTTCCTTTTAACTCTTATTGTTACTTGGATATAGTTCTATTGTGATGAATTAGCGTCTAATGGTATGTTGAACAGTGAAAGACTGAACTCTGAAGTCAAGGTCAGCTCCAGCTTCTGTAAGGTGGCAGGATCTTGCCATTTTATGACCTGATTATAGCCTTCTTCCCTTCTGGGACGAACCGGGAAAACAGAGTTCAAGGCTGCATGGTACTGAAACTGAGAAACTATTGCACTTGAAATATATAATCTCCCCAACGTTTGATTTTTCAAGCCAAAAAACAAAGAAAAGGAAGGCAACTCAGGGTATAACCATCACAAAATGGATTGAAACAGTTTGGGTAAATTAATCAATCCAATACCAAATAAAAGTAGGATAGTCGTCATAATATTATGGCAATCAACTCTGCGTAGATTGAAATGTAGGCTAATTCACTGGAGTCTATCTGATGTTATTGGCTATGATCATCGAGATGGTGATGTAGATGAATATTTTAGGCTACACACTTATCAGTTAAGACATGAGTAATGAAAATTAAGAATTTCTAGTCCATAGTGGCATATATTAAAAAGGATCAGCAATAGGAACATTGGATCTCACTACGGGAATAGTAATAAGAATGTGAATAAATATAATGAGTAATGAGAATGAATATTATTATTATAATTATAATAATTGGTTAAGAGGAAGGAATAATTACGATTATTATTGATAGTGGTTGATTTATACCATTGTTATTGATAGTAGTTGATTTGCGAAAAATATTGAGAAATAAAAATTTATTATATTTTAATTTATTATATTGTAATTAATTAATTACAATATTTTAATTAATGAATGATTTATATTTTAATTAATTATAATGTAATTAATTAATTAATTTATTTTAATTAATTTTATTGTAATTAATTATATATTAATTAATAAATAATAATAATTAATTAATTAATTACAATATAATTAATGAATTATATTTTAATGAATTATATCGTAAATAATTAATAATAATATTTTAATTAAAATAATTATATTTTAATTAATTATATTGTAATTAATTAATTAGTATTAAAATATTTTAAAAAAGCACCGTTAAGAAATGTGTTTCATTTATTTACTAAATGAAGGATGCGAAAGATTCTCCAAAAATAAGATATTAAATTATTACCCGTATAATAATAATCAATAATTAACTATTCACTTTTTATTCTTTACTCGTTAACACCTTTTTAAACCCATCAACCAATTACCCTTAATTCCAATATATTATGTTGACTGACCATATCCTGATAACAAAGTATAGCCTTTGGAAACAAAGTTGCTGGATTTCTCTAAGTCTAGGGTTTGGAGGAGTCTAGATCTTTTGTCTAATATTATGGTGTCTTATTGTCTAATGTAAATTCATGAATAAATATTTTCTTACGCTAATATTTTCTAATATTTTTACACACGAAGAGAAATACAAAACATTCTTTGCTCAATGTATTTCTTCAATTCTTCTTTCTTTTGTTCAACCCTATCATTGAGTTAGGAGGTACTTAAACAAGATCTTTGGTGTACTTATGTGGCAAAAGAAGACCAAAATAAGCATTGCAAAGGACTTTAAAGTGTTTGGTAATTAGACAAACGATTATACAAATGTTTACAAGGAGAGATATTACTTATAATAGGAGTAGGAATACGATTAATAGTATAAACAATTGTAAAAGCAACTCTTTCTTGAAAGATTTATTCTCTTTTTTGTTGACAATATGATTACCATTGGTGATAATACTCAAGCTATTTTAACTCTCAAACCATTTTTACATTAACAATTTGAGATGAAGTATTTAGGTAACATAAGTTTTTTTTTTTTGGTTTTGAAGTCTCATATGATGATCTGAATATTATATGTCACAAGCAAAATATGTCATAGGCTTTATCTCACTTTATCTCTCAATTAAGCATCACTAACACCAAAGCTACTACCATTCTCCTCGAATCCAATGTTTAACTCTCTACTACTAATAGGACTCTCCTTAATGATAATAATCTTTTTCGTCAATTAATTGGCAATCTTATATATCTCACCCTCTCATGTTTTAGTATTGGCTATGATGTTCACATCATTAGTCGATCCATGTCAACACTTCATACTACTCACTTTTTTATCGTTCATTGTATCCTTCAGTGTATTGAAAGGTACTCTCTTTCATGGTCTTCCCTTTTATCATTTGTCTCCATTAAAATTGCAAGCTTACCCTGATGTTGATCGAACTAGAGATCCAACTAATTGACGTTTAACTACTAGGTTTTTTTAAAAATCCCTCAATTTTATGGCCTAATAAGAAACAAATAGTTATCTCTTGATATAACATAGAAGTAGAGTATCAGCTCTTACAAACATTAACTTTGAGCTTCTCTTAATACGTTGTTTGCTTCAAGATATGTGTATTTTCTCTTCTTGTGTAACTCCTCTCTTTTGTGATAATCTTAACGTTACACAAATTGCTCATAATGATGTTTTTCATGATTGTAGCAAATATATTGAGATCGATTATCACCTTGTACAATACTATGTTATTCAAAGAACTATTCAGCTTGTCTCTACTTTATCACATACTCAAATTGCAGGACATTTTCAAGAAATCTCATCCATCTCGGCGATTTCAAGAACTTGTTTTCAAACACAAGATATCTAACTCCTAAATACCTTAATTTTGTGGGGGGATGTTAGTGTATATTACCTCCTTATATAATAGTTTTATACACACACAAAAATATAAAACATTCTTTTTCAAAAGTATTTTTTCTTTCTATATAAATAAAATTTAATAAATCAATTAGATTATTAATCTTGTTTTAATTTACTTTCATTTATTTTGATTCTAGATCATTACTTTTTAATTTTATTTTTTTCATAATCAATTTACATTGATTTTAATTTTTTATTTTGTTAACAACTTAATTTTCCATAAAATTTATTTCATGTTTAAAATATGGACTTGAAAAATCTGTAATACTAATTGGTGAAAGAATTAAAATGACTCAAAATCATACAAAGAAAGATATGATTTTTAAAAGAAAATAAAATTACGTTTAAAATGGAAAAGAAAGAAATATGAATACTTGGAGGCCCAAGGACGACAAAAAGAAAACAACAAAACAATAAATAAGAGAAATTTTGGTATATAAGAGAAAAATAGAAAATAGAAAACAATATAGCACCCAAAAGGGAATAAACATATTTGTAATAAAAAGAACATATGATAAAGGGAGAAGCGCTATGAGAGAGTAACAACCTAATACATGGAATTGCTATGAGAGAGATGGAACAAAAGAAAAAACTGGGGAGAAAGCATACCAAAAAAAAGGAGAGGACTAATTGGTTGATGTATAATTCACCATTTATATAAGTGTGCCTTACCAGAGTGGTATGCTCATATTGTCCAGATATATTGATTGCTCTAGAGTATGGAAGGAGGAGATCATATGGATAAAAGTACTAGAAGTGAAGTACTAATAACCCTTTGCATAACCTTTGCCATCTTCAAAGTCTTAAGTGGAGGGATATACAACATCTTGGGTCCTTGGCTCATCCTTGTCTTTGATTGTAGTACTTGTACCCTTTGTATCAGCTTTTTCCTTTACTACAACCATTAACTTCATTAAGCCTAATGCCATCCTCAGAGTTAGCATTGACCCTCTCTACGTCAATGAGGGTGTTATCATGATCTGATGGGTCTTTCTTCTTTTACTCTTAAAGTTTTCTTTACCATAAAATATTACGCACTGTAGAGAAGAGACCTCCACATCGTGACCTTGCTCGACAATACTACCGATTGTTGCAGGATGAGGAGTCTTTCTATCGTCAGAGATCTAGGGTTCAGTGGCTTGTTTTGGGGGACTAGAACACTAGATTCTTTCATAGATCCTTTCTCCATTGCCAGGTCAGAGGTCGGATCTATAGTTTGCACGATGCGGATGGCACTTTTATCACCGATCAGGGTGCACTGGGGCAATTCGCCGTGGACTATTTCTGGGGTATCCTCCGCTCTTCTCCCCTGACTCCTCCAGCTGATGCTGCTCGATTTTTTACACGTCGTATCCCAGAGGATATGGTTCCACCTTTAGAGGCTCCAGTTTCGGATGAGGAGATCCATCATGCCTTATTCTCCATTTCGGAGGATAAGGCTCCAGGACCTGATGGTTATACCTCTTTTTTCTTTAAGAGGTGTTGGGAGATTATAGGAGCAGACTTCCGAGCAGCAGTGCGGTATTTCTTCTCTACCTCAGCTATGCCTCGTTGAGTGAATTTTACTCGACTTACTTTGGTTCCCAAGGTGGAGAGTCCACAGACTTTGAGTGATTTTAGGTCGGTCTCTTGCTGCAATGTCTTTTACAAGTGTATCTCAAAGGTCATTGCAAATCGGTTTAAAGTTGTTTTACCATAGGTGATTGGGAGAGCTCAGATGGCGTTTGTCCTGGGTAGGCAGATTGTAGATGCGATTTTTCTTACCCACGAGTTGATGCACGATTATCACCTTGATCGCTCACCACCACGGTGTGCTCTCAAGGTTGATATTCGTAAGGCTTTCGATACCGTCAGCTGGGAGTTTATTTTACTGGGTTTCAGGACCATTGGAGTTCTTGACTGCATGCTCAGATGGATAGAGGTTTGTCTCAGATTTGCTCATTTCTCGATAGCTCTTAATGGCTCTCTTCATGGGTTTTTTCCTGCTACACGAGGGGTGAGACAGGGGGACCCCCTCTCTTATTATCTGTTTGTCTTGGCGATGGAGGGGTTGGATGGGATATTGAGAGAGGCGACCGCTACACCGGGCTATAGCTTTCACTGGCGGTGCGGGCAGATTTCCCTCACTCACCTCTGTTTCGCGAATGATCTGATGATTTTCAGTCGGGCATATTCTGCTTCTTTTGAGATTATCCGACAGGCTCTGACAGATTTTGAGAGGGTCCGGGCTAGCTATGAACTCGGATAAGAGTTGAGTTTTCTTCTCAGGGATCCCTGATGTGGAGGTCTCTTCTCTACAACGCATCCTTGGGATTCAGACTGGTTCCCTCTCGATCCGTTATTTGGGCGTTCCTCTTAACACTACTCGGTTGAGACATGCAGACTGTCTTCTTTTGGTGGAGAGGATACTTTCTCGGATTTGTTTGTGGACCTCAGCATCTCTTACCTATGCGGGTCGGTTACAACTGATTTGATCTGTGCTTTTCCCCATACAGGTGTACTGGTCCGAGATGTTTCTTCTTCCTGCTAGTATTACCCACCGTATCGAGAGTATCTTGTCAGCTTTCCTTTGGAGGCGTACTTCACTGACCCACACTGGTGCAAAGGTAGCATGGGAGTCAGTTTGTTTTCCGAGACAGGAGGGTGGTCTTGGCGTTAAGAAGATTAAAGATTGGAATAGGGCTGCCACACTTAAGTATGTGTGGAGACTATTCACAAATAGATCTTCTACTTGGACCTTGTAGGTACGCATAGTTTTGCTGAGGGGTCAATCCTTTTGGCATATTCGAGTCCCGTCAAGCTCTTCTTAAGTTTGGCGGAAGATTCTATTGAGTCGGGAGTGGTGTCGAGGCCTTATAGTTGCTTGTATTACTGATGACAGAGATACTTCTTTATGGCAGGATTATTGGTTGCCCGATCAGGGACCTTTGTGTGATCTCTTCTCTTTCCGTGATCTCACTTCCACTGGGTTCTCTTGGGATGCCAGGGTCTCAGAGATTATTCAGTCTGAAGAGTGGGCTTTTCCGACGGGGAGCAGTGTGTTATAGCAGGTTTGAGACTCAGTCCACTTTAGACCACAGGTTCATCAAGCTGATAGTTGGCTTTGGAAAGGTCACCCATCAAGAGTCTTCTCTGTTGACTCTGCATGGAACCTTATCCGAACTCGACGACCTGTGGATCCGATTCATTATTTATTGTGGTTCCCCGGTCATATCCCACGGCATTCTTTTATCCTTTGGTTAGCGGCCCAAGGGCGTCTCCGGACTATAGATCGTCTCCACTTCTTCGGCGTTCTGGATTCCTCGACTTGTGTTCTTTGCGGCTCCTCCACAGAGACACATGATCATTTGTTTTTTCAGTGCAAGTTTTCTGCCTGTGTTTGGGATTCACTCTCATCGAGGACACACACTGCTTGGCCTTCCACCTCTTGGGTCCATCTTTTGCAGTGGGCTTGTACTCATCTTCATCGGCGGAAGGATTTTCGACACATGCTTCCCGGTTAGTTCTTTCTGCCACTGTTTACTTTCTTTGGTATGAGAGAAATAACCGCATCTTCAGCCGACGACATCGACCACCATAAGACATTATTAAGGATATAGTTGAGCTCATTTGCTCTCAACTTCTTGGTCTTGAGACTCGTCTTCAGATCCCTGATCTCCAGTGACACATCTGGCGACTTTCCACCTAGTGGCTTTTGTATTATTTTGCGAGCCGCCCGTGGCCTATTAGCTTTTGTTTTTGGAGACTCGCCTGTGGCTTCTTCCTCATGTTTTGCGAGCCGCCTGTGGCTTCATTGTTTTTGTTTTGATGGCCGCCTGTGGCCTTTTGTTCTATTTTGTATATATTTTTTCTTTTGTATGAACCCTCCTTTTAATTAATATATATGTTATTTTCTCAAAAAAATAAAAATAAAATATTACTCACAATCTAGGGCAAATGTACCTTTCCTTTATATTAGACAGAGTGAAGTTTTAACCCATAGTTTTTACGATAGCAAAACATGTTACTACTAAATTTTTAATCTTTGGTGATATTAATAAGATAATATATGAAATATCAAGTTTAGTGGATGAGTAAAGTAAGCAAATGAGTCAATTGAATTAATTGAGCAATCAAAAGATAAAGAAAATGAGCAAATTGGAGCATAAATGTAACTTCAAAAGGTTTTAAGGGAATTCAAGTAAAAAACCAGGGAAAAGAAGGAAGCATATCAATATGTAAGAAAATTATTGTAATCCTTCTTATAACCATATCTTGTCATTTCAATAAATTAAAGATTCAATTATTACATAATAATTTTCATATAAGTCATAATACATAAATCATTTCATAATAAAGACTAAATTTGTTTTAATCTTTGAATAAAACCTCTTGAACTTTAAACAAACTATTGCGTAGTTTTATGAATAATTTTAAATCAAGTTTATGTCAAAGGAGTATGTTTTATGGTTAAAAGAACTTAAAAAGTTTGCAAAAAAAAAATTCAAGCATATAAATCGACTAATCTAAGTCAATGATCAACCAATGTTAGATTTTTTGGTACACTGATTGACCAATATAAGGAAGTGGTTAATTGACGTGGTTTGATAATGTGTATCATAATCTAATGACTACATTGATCAACCCATGTGGCATAATGATTGACTAATGTATAAAATTATCAATCAATACTATTGTTACTAGGCACTATAATGAATATTTTGAATTATTTTGAATATAATAGATTACATATGAATTGTGGAAGTATCTAGGATATATTATAAAATTACTAAGTGCAATGAGAGGCTAAATAGTGCACTCGAGTATATTTGTGAATTGTATAAATCGTACTGAGTCTTAGTTCATTAATATGAGCAAGAAAATAAAACTTTTAAATTGTATATGGTTATGCTAGTATAGCAATCAGAGAAATTACTTTGAGTTACACTTTGTGAGGATTCTTCTTGACCTTGAACAAGATTTGTAAATTGTAAGGATTTCTCTTCACTTGTTTCAAAGAAGATATTTTATGAAGGATTCCTCTTTACCAATTGAAAGAAGAAGATAGTATTCTTAAGTGGAACTTGAGGAGTGGACGTATGTTAAGAATTATTTAGCTAAATCATTATAAATGAATTTTATCTAGTTTCTTACTCTTATTAATCATTATTATAATTGCTTTATGATTATCATATATAAATTTGCCATAATCATTCATTAGAATAGACAAGTCATTTTCTATTTTTAAAATAGGACAAAAAGTGAATATACACATTTCACCCCTCTCTTGTATACCATCTAGGGGCCAATAATTGGTGTTAGAGTATGTCTTATTTATTGCATATATATTTCTAGAGAAATTTTAGAAAATATCACTACGACACAATTCGATTCACTTTTTATCCATAATAGTCAATGCGTAGACATACATCCTTTCGTTGAAGGTGACAATTACATTTGCTTGAAAATTAGGATAAAACACCTCTTTTTAAGCAGAAGGTTTAATCTTTGGGTAATTGTAGGGAATAGTCCTTAGGTCCCAATGAGTACAATAATTGTAGATAAAGTGAAGAATAAAGTACTAAAGGATATAAATGAGTGGAGCAATAATGATAAGAGACTCGTTAAGCTAAATAGAGATGTGATGCCTATTTTTGTTTTATGCTCTTAATATAAATGAATGCAACAGTGTGTCTATATGTGAATTTGTCCATGAGATATGACACATACTTAAAATCATATATAAGGACACTACTCAAGTAAAAGAGAGAAAAATAAGCTTATTAGTGCATTAATATAAGTTGTTTCATATGGAGAAAAATAAGTCAATTTATAATATGTAAATTCACTTCATTTATATCATTAATTCTCTTAAAGGTTTTGTTAAGACTTATAAAAATGTTAAATTGGTAAGAAAATTGCTTAGGTTTTGGGAGGCAAAAGTGACGATCATACAAGAAGTCAAAGATTTGAGTACCTCACTATTAGAAGAGCTAGATGAATCACTCCTCACCTATAAGATGAAGATAACTAAATTGCATAAAGAGGAACTAACTCTAATAAGAAATGTTGACTTGTTTATAGTCTCTAAGGATAAGAAAATTGATGATGAGGAGACCTCTACAAATGAGAATAATGAAGATGATGTTAATCTCACAATAAAGAAATTTAAGAAGTACTTAAAAAACAAATGGGACAAACAATTAAAAAAGAATAATAAGAAAGCACTTAAGGTCATATAGGATCACACAACTATTTTGGAGAGTAAGGAATAAGAAATTATGGTGACAAGTATGTGTTTATGGTTAATAGTGATGAGGTACCCTCTTATTCAAAATTTTATAATGATAATGATTTTTCATAGACAAAGTTAGTTTAATGTCTAGAGGCTATAAGTATGAAAAGAAAGAATGTATCTTCCAAGAATAAAGAGGTCCAAAAAATTTTAGATGTATATATAATTAAGAATGAAAAATTGAAATATGATATGCATGACATGATAGAATATAAGAGTGTGGTTGTTTTCAATAATAAAGTGGATGATTTGACATATGAGAAGGAGACACTGAAGAAAAAGATCAACGTCTTAAAGAATCATTGTCTAAGTTTACTCTCAGAAGTGAAAAATTGAATAGCATACTTTGATATTAAAAGAGCTATATAATAGAGTTGAAATTAGTTTCACTTATGAAAGTGCGCCATCCAATACTAACAAATTTTTGTAAGGGGGAAGATATGATGAGCCCATGTCTAAAGTATTATATGAGAATTTAACATCTTCTAAATATGTACAAGAATGACATATTAATCCATCATCATCTAGGTCTTAAGCAAAAGTAAAATTCTCTTTTTATCAAAATAATATGAAAAAAGCTCATATATAAGCATAAAGGCATATGCTCCCATTTAATATAGGAAAATATTCTTATCAAAGAAGTATGAAAATTTTCAAGAAAATTTTCAATTAATATGTCACCTACATCATTTTTCAAGACCTAAAAATACATATATGTCACATTCGTATAGGTCACACTCATATTATTCATATACATCTGAATCATTTTATGTGAGAAGGCTTTTATAGTGATTATATACATATTCATAAAAATTTCTCATAAAAAATTATCATTGTTAACTGAAAAAAAAGATAGAAGATGAAAAAGGTTTAAGCATTAATCTCTAAGAACCTAAGTTTGTATGGTTACTTAAAACATTTTGATTTCTTTTCTTTTTTGTGGGTCAATATCAAGTGGTAATAAATGAATACCAATAATTGGTATCACCTTTATTAACATCAAATGAGGAATAATAATGATATATCTATGTAACGCCCCAAATTAGGGGTTAGAATAGTAAAGGAAGTTAAGACGAATTACGTTCGTTCTTGCTTATTGATTATGTACGTACTTGTGCTTCAGTATTTTGGCATGCATTCATGGCATTTTCCGGGTACATTGGT
>JANZLC010000008.1:6496817-6512199 GCA_026413385.1 Erythroxylum gracilipes | reverse complement strand
TTTCTGTTCTGAGATTTTCGATATGTAATATATGTGTGTGGGTTTGAGTTACTAAATAAAATAAATATCAGTGAGATATTTGGTTTTGTTTGTTCTGTCTTGGGTGGCATCCATGTATCCTCCCAAAGGGTATTTAGGTGTTACAGAAGTAGCTTGGGTGGTAAAAAGAAAGATGAAATAATGAAATAACTAAACAAAAATATTTAATAACACATTGAAAGAAAAATGAAGAATATACATAAAATAATAATAAGGGGAGAAAGAGAGCCTTTAAACCAAGTGATTGGGGATGTATAAGAGAAAAGAGAGATTCTCAAATCAAAGAAGATCTAAGTTGCAACCAAAAAGAAATGGTCCTTTTTAAATGGTTGAATTGATCATTGGTGATGCTTAATAGATCTTTCAAGTGAGTAAAATGCGAGCTTTAATTCTAATATTTATGATTTAACTCCTTTTAGTATAAGTAACAATTTGATTAGGATTACTTTCAAAGAAGGAGGGAATAATAAGAATCAAGTGACCGTTAATCCTTTGAATTTGACAAGTAGACTAATCATATGAGCAAGGAGGGAAAGACTTCAAGATGCGCTTAATGATGTTATAAGAAAAGTGGCTACACACGTGGAATCAAACAAAATTGCAGGATAAACATTACTCATCTCATTTCAAGATAAGGTTGAAGACTTGAATGTGAACTCCAACATATACTAACCCATGTAACTTTCTAGAAAACTCAGTTGTAAAACATTATCTTAATCACATGCATACTCAAAATATATCTAATTTCATAAAGTTACAGAAGGATTCATGGTCTTAGTCATTGACATGTTCTAAACTACAACTATTAGTATTAAAAAGTTTGTAACCAACATGACCAAACATATGACTATGTACCAGGTTATGCATGCCCATTTGAAATCCTAGTATTTTATTATTTAGTATTTAAGAAATATTTCTTTTTAGTTAGAATAACTTTGAGATATTTGTTGTTAGAGAGTGGTTAGAAATTATATTACTTGTTAACTTTGAACTTATCGAAGAATTCCTTCTTTATGACATTCAAGCATTTAATGACTTCATTTCTTGATTCTTCATAATCAACTAGTCAAGTCATATTTTTTAGCTTTATTGGATTCGATTTAAACATGTTTATGAGTATGCTAAAGTATATTCCTAAGTTCATATCACATAAAGTTTTTTCTCCTTTCAACTTATCCTTCATTAAAAGGAGTAAAGTTTCCTTGATTGCATTGTCATTGGTTTTTACTAATTTTGCCTTATCTTCATTCTTAGAAAAGCAATTTTAAGAATAATGGTCATGCTTACCACCCGAATAATATTCAACTTGGGCCTTTTCTCCTTGTATTATTTATGTCAAAATTATATTTTCGTCTTCCTCTTGCTCTTCCTTAACTACGTCAAAAATTTTGAGGTCATTTTTCACTAGAAAAATCTTGTGAAAAATTTCACATACCAATTGTATTTTTCTAGTTCTTTACATGAAATTTGTTTTGTGTTTTAAGGAAAATTTTGCTAGTAAGGGTTGTTCTGCTGGATTCTTTTTATCACAATTCATTCTTTCATCATGAATTAGTAAAGATTCGCTTTGTTGAAAACAATAATACTGCTCAAATCTTTGAATTTTTCAATAACTATTACTACATAATTGAATTTTGAGTTAAGAGATTGGACCTTCTATATAACTTGAAATCCTGAATAGTTTTAGCAAACGTCTTTATTGTGTTCACTACTTCTAACACTCTTGTGAAGTACTTAAAAATGAATTTGCCGTCCTTCATAGCAGTATCTTAAACTTAGCTTTTAGAGTTTAATGCCGCACCTTCTTCACTTCTCCTGTCACTAAATTTTAGAGAGTTTCCTGGCCTTCTCTAATAATACTTTTAATGACACAATAAAATTTGCATAATAAAAATTAATTAATTGTTTATTTTATCATAATTTTTAAATAATTCTCTATAATTCAAAATTAAATTTATTTAAATCTAAACACATGTAACTTTAAATCATTTCTTAAATAAGTTTAATTGATTAAAATTAGACCATTCCATTACTCGTTGAATATTATTGTAGAATTCTAGAAGTCAATGCATGAATAAAGGTTCTTTGAACCGTGTTATATGTTTGTGGAAAATTTAAATCCGTGGAGCAAGTCTCGTGCTCATAATGCCATTGATAGCTTCCTCTCGTGGATGGGATGGCCTGCATGCTTAGCCATTTTAGGTATACGTTTGAAGTGGAGCTCATGGCTTTACCTTTTAGTTGTCGTGCGAAACGACCAATGAGTTCCTTCTGAGAACTCACTAACATGGACTTTTGGGACACACTTTATCTCTTGGTCAAAATCCAGCTGTAGGTTGTAGATTAAAGGGGAATTTTATGTTGTCCCTTTATTTTAAGGATCTCTGTCACAGGAGCCTCCAACTTTACAAAAGGAAGATGCCAGTATGCCACCTTGATAAGATTTCTAGTATTAGAAGATGGCATTTCAATATTCCCCTTGGTTTAGGATATCAATCGTAATATTAGCTCGGTAGTTGATGACGAAGTTATTTTTAACATTGTTATGCTGCAAAGTGCAAGAGGGGTCTATCAGTTATGGCTTTTTGCACTTAAAGGGTTTGCAAGGGTGACGGTCTGGTTATACCAGTAAACTTAGTTGGCACAGTACTTGTCATTCAGTTCTATGGAACTGAGAAGCAAACCAAAAGGACCTATTAGTTGAACGCAATGCTGAATGAGGCCAACTGAACCAAACCTCTCTCAGTTTTTCCGGGAAACCTACCTGATCAGGCTAAAACGCAAGGGTCATATATATGTATCATGTTTGATCTAAACCCATTAATGAAGGGAAGAAATCCATTATTAGGGCCAATTTGGAAGAGTCCGCAGGTTCTTTTTATCTGCAGATACGAATATAATTCGAAATCCCTTGTTCAGGAAGGCATCCTTCTCAGCATTTTTTTGCGGCGAACCCATTATTAATGGTAGGAAGCATGCCTTCTGGAAATTGAAACCCTTTATTATTGGTGGGAAACAGAATCTGTAAGATATTGCATAAGAACCAATTATTACATGAAGAAAAGCGCCAAGCAGCAAAGAAATAGTTGGTAACCCCACTCCTTTAAAGAACTAATGGCCTCCCCTATACAGAAGAAAGAAATAAATGTAAAGGGAACATATTAACACAGAGCAGTACATCATATGGTCCTGGGCAAAAAGATGCCGTGTATTTCGGGACTTCTGTTTGCAATTCAACATTGATGCTTGAACACATCACTTGATTGTGATTGCCATAAATACAGGAAGACGGATTCAAAGATTTTGCTGGCCTTGCCATTCATGCATGTCCATTTTTCAGGAATGCCTTTTGCGAAATACCTGCACATTGCCTTCCAAAATAAAGTGCAGAGAACCATCCATTTTTTTTTGGGCCAGTTGGATTCAAAGAATCAAATTGAGTTACATAACAAGAGTAGACTTTCTCCTTTTAAACCCTACCAATCATGTTCCTCACACCAGATATTCATCATAGATATTTACATCATGGAACATATATTGCGTTAATGCAAATGCAATTATTAGTAACACATGCATCTGAATCGTACCTGAAAGCTTACAGATACGGATATAATTATTGTCTATAATTTAAAAACTTCAACGTAAATAGTAGGAGTAAATTGTGAACATAAAGACAAGGAGAATTAATGAAGTGAAACTTGAAAAGCAAACAAAAGGAAGATAATCTAGTAAAATTGCAGGATAAAATGGAAGAAATCCTCTATTCTTTAACCTAGGTGGCTTTTGGTATTGTGGACCACTTTACTTCTCTTTCCATTTTTGCGTAAGATGTGACCTTACTATCTTGATGGTTGCAGTACCATAGTACGTGTAGACCCTGCAGCTTTGAAGACAGGACCACTATATGTTTGGTTCACATTCTGCTTAGAATTCTATGATTATCACTTCACCCCATATGCATTCCAATTAGCATTAGCCCTTGGAATATCCATATAATTAAGTGTCCAATAAACACAACAAAATGAATCCCCACATGAACTTGGTTGCACTTATGACTGTAGATAGATAAAGGAAGTGTTAAAGTCTGATGTTTCTTTTTCTCTCTGATGAACCATTGATAACATTGTTGAGAGCAAGCATAGGCTTTTTGGTATCTTCTTTCAATGTCTTTTCTTACTACTTCTATATATGATGTGTTAGATGATGGGGTTAACAAGCTTTTGTAACGAACAAGAACATCCATAAGAACAGTAAAGGGAATATAATACTGTGATGAAGTACTTGCACTGCTTTGAAAATTTGTCTGCGTGACTCACGGCAAACCTTTAAACTGGGAACAGTGATTGAAGCTTATGGAGACACCAACCTACCTGAATTGAAGAATCTCAAAATTAGATTAAAATTCGGACTACCCTTGATGTTCAAATTTTTTTGGCAAGTAGGAATTTTTTTTGTTAATGCTATGTTTTTATATGAGTAATTATCAAATTATTAAAATTTTAAAGTTTCTTTCTAGTGTTTGACTAAATTTTTAGTTGGGTTAAAATTATAATACGTCACATTTTAACAAGACATAGTTAAATTTAATTATTCAAATTAAAATATTTAGTATTTATATTATATTTTAAATAAGAGATATTAATGAAGAAAGATAAATATTTAGAAGTCATCTTATTTATTCTAAATTAAAAAATACCACTCTTTAAACTTAGATCTTCTTTCTTCATGGCTGTTGTATTTTTCTTTTGTACGCTTATTTTGGAAATGACTACAGCAATGCTCTTCTTCGTAATTAAGAAATGACCCATCAAGACTAATCAAAAGAATATCCTTCCTTAAGCACCCTTTAGTCAATTTGTTAGTGGTTGCGTGAATTTGTAGAATAAAGTCACCATCTTCTTGCTTCTCCATCCCCTTGGTTCCCTAGCTATAACCTCTATGGTGATGTCACTTGGAGAAATATATAAATCAAGGGTCAATCTTCGTTCCATAATTGTGTCTTCTTTATTCTCTCGGCTGCTGAGCTGAGTCGAGTCTTACCATTTTAGGATATCAATTCAAAAAGGAAAAGGGTGTTGAATATGAGGAAACAAACGTGTTTAGTGAATCGTTTACTTGTAGAAAACTTTCATTTTCAAGTCATGATCTACGTTTTTATATTTAAAGACGAATGATATTTGCTTAGGTACGTGATTTTAGCGGAACCCTATGGACAAGAGAAGATGATTCATTGGCTTTGAGAAATGATTAGTTAGCAGCAGCAGCAGCGAAAGTGGGGGGCATGCGTGATATATATATATATATATATTATTTTTTTTAGAGAGTGAGAGATAGTTATCATCATGTTTAATAGTTCTGTGTTTGCTAAAACATATGAAATAGGAAATCTGAAAGCATCTCCAGCATTGATGTTGGCGACGAGAAAATGTTGTGTCACTACTGACTCTCACTGACCTTCTCTGTCCGCAACTTCTGCCAATACTAGGCACCTCCTGTTTTCTAAATACCACCCGAGGAAGAGAGCCCCACCCTCTCTCTCTTTCACTTTTGTGTTAAGTGTTTGTGTTTGACATGACAGCCCAATCCTTACATTTTTTAAGCCATAAAGTAATAAATATAATATATCCTTTTAGACATGACTCACAGCCATCCCCACATCCACAGCCTCCACATAACTCCAAATGACCAACTACACGATTTGACATATCAGATTCTGTACTCTTAGCTCTTTCCCAGCAGACAAAACTTACCCTCTCTCTCTCTCTCTCCCTCGCGGCTTTCTATCTATCTATCATCATATCATTTCTATGAGCTTTTTGTTGCAGTGTATATATATATATATATATATATATACTACTTACACTAATTAACATGTTACACCTCTCACGTATCATGTTTTGATTGTTCATTTCCTGTCGCGAAAATCAGGTTTCGTAGGTTCGGGTCCCACTTTTAGACTTCTTTACAGCTGATATCAACGGTGGAAAGGGACTACTTTTATCACAGACTCTGATCTTTGTTGCAAATTGGACTAGGGTTTGTTCACGTCAGCGTGACAGAAGATGCAACCTTTGACAAGCCTTGGTAGGCAAATGAACTGTATAAATGCCATGGTCATGTTCTAAAGACAGACAACTACATATATAAGATTTTAATTAACGTTAATAGTAATTACGTTGCTTCAGATGTTGGTTGTCTTTTTTATGACAAACGAGAGTGATTGACATATAAAGTTGACCAACCCTAGAAGTGTGAGGGTTTGATATCAGGATCCTCTTATCCCTGTCCTATTTTATTAAACCTCAGTTATTTATTTACATGAAATTTATATAAATAAATAGTTACAAAAGATTCATACTCGAGATTTTGAAGGGTAGTCGAGGAACATTATAGGTTTTGGTAAATAAAAAGACAAAAGCACTACAGGGTAATCCTTTGAACTGGAACTATACGGTGCAGTAATCCGTTGAGAATATTACTGTATATAATGCCATTGGATACTATTATGTATGAAAAAGATGCCTAAAAAAATGCTCTAAGACAAATCTTGTTAATTACGCGTGTTTTTCGTGCCAAATCTTGGAGGCTAGCTAACTCTATCATTAACATCGAGTAAAACCATACTGTTTCGAACGTAAATATATTACAACTTGGCAGGTTAAAGCATGCAATATCATGTTTACGATCACTATTCTATTTATGGTTACTTACTGTAATTGCAGGGCGGGACTGAGAGCTAGGAAGTAGTATGTCAAACGTCAAAAAGTAAATAAAACGATTGGCATACAACAAACACAGCACTCATCACCAATGTAGATAACTCATACATACAAAGATAGCTTTTTGAAAAAGAAACTTTAAAGATTTGAGATGTCATGTTGGTGGCCCTCTCTGGCAGGCTACAGTAAACAAGGTGGCTGTCCATGTTGTCCTCTGTGGATTACTGTGCGTTTGTATTGTGAATGCTCAGAACAGAAGAGCGATATGTAGATATTTGAATATACCGGAAGGAAATGAAGCACATTTAAACTATTCCACAGAATGTTATGTACTTCAACTTACAATAAAGTTCGAGGCTTTCACGATTCAAACATATATAACGCAGCAATTAATAAGCATAATGGCAAATATAGCAGCTCCTTGACAGAGAGCAGTGTCATAAAAAGGAAAACACGCATATAATCGAAGATGGTTACGAGGTTCTCAATAGGGTCTTCCTATATCTGCTTAGGAGACTTCTTCTTCAACGTCCCTTATATATATTTATATATGTGGGGAAGCTATGGTGAGATATATATGTATATATGCTCATACATTGAAAAATCCATAGCCTCTACTCACAGAGTACCATTGATCTCGTATAATCCATTGGGTTTTTGTGGACCCTCTCCTGCAAATGATTGGTCCAACTTTGCATGTTTGGTGTTGTCCAGCTTCAAGCCAAAGTGAATATGAGGAAAATGTGCCCACTGCCAAACAAAAGTGATATGTACTCGTCAATAATTAGTAATATTACATATAATAGATTACAAATTCGATCTAATAAAAACCTTTCTTCATACTACATTATGTTGCATCATAATTTAACGAAGCTATAAATTAAGTTGCTTTTGTTGGTAATTGATAATTAACTCCTTCTGAGGAGAAGCTCGGTTCAATGAAGAATGAATTACGCTTTAATGTTATTAACTTTGTATTCAAACTATTTTGTTCACCTCCACCTCTTTAACACCTTCCTTTCCATGTTATAATAAAAGGGATTCTTACTTCTGTTATCTGTTTTCTAAGTAATTAGGGTTTATTAAGTAACTATTTCACCACAAAAGTTTAAGCTATTATATAAGGCCAATTTAATTGATTTTATATATTTACTAAAGGGTTTGATCTTAATAATGTGTTACTTTTAAAGTAAAACATGGTTAGTAGTTGAAACTTGGCAGTAATATCGTTTTCTTTGTTTGCAAGGCTTCACGTAAATAATGGTTAGTAGTTGAGAATACAAAGTGAAAGGAAAACACTCGAATTTCACGTTCACTTGTCCTAAGGCAACATTTTTTAATGGTTACTAAGTTGATTTTACACCAATTCACTTGTCAAAAATTAGGTTGACGTTAGTACCAATGCCCTAAAGCAAACTTGCTATTTTTAGCATCATATTTGTTGTTAGATGATACGTCAAGCAAAGTTTTCATGGGTATATACATTGCATTCAATACCAATTTGTGCATATCTTTCACTTTCATAAGTAATTTGACTAAAAAGGAGAAGTAATTGACTAAAATAAGAACATGATCAAAAGTATAAATTGATGATTAAAAATATGTAATGAACTTATTTAATATATTTGTATGAGAAATGAATTTATTTAAAACATATTAAACTATTATCTATATTTAGGCAGCAAGTATATATATATTTTAAAAAGCATCAAACTTAAATTATCATGGTCTTACATTTTTGGCTGCCGTGCTGAAAGCTTCCCTGTGGGTGATATCGGGATTACTAGCCTTGATCCTTTGAATTTCCTCCCTGAAAAGCAGTCATTAATTATATTTGAGATTGAACAAATTTTAAAGCCATCATGAAGGTGATGATTTTTATATGTACATTATTATACATACCAATTATCAGAAAGTTTTGAGAACTTACTTAATGAATTTGTTATATGCTGAAGGAACACGTTGTCTTTTCTCCGGGGCTGCATGCATTGGGCATGAAACACAGAGACCTAATTAATGTCTGAACATAATCAATTTATCTAAAGAACTGAAGAATAATGAATAGGGACAGTACTTGCAGAATAAGATTAAGGAAATCTTTACCATCTAACACTGTTCGGCAGATAGACTATACAAACTAGTGCATTGAATAACTAGCAGGCATTGTGGAATTTAGCCATTATAAGCCACAAAACTCTATAGGATTCAAAAATGTTTGCCTACTTCAGTTTTTTTATCTCATTCTGTGTAATTCTTCCTTCTTCTTTTTTTTTTCTTTGGAAAACTTTACATGTTTTTCTTGCAGACACTTAGTATGTTCTAGGACACAGTAATAATTAATTGTCAGTTACAATTCATAGGTAAAGTCAACACCTTGAAAGCTCTTAAGTCTTAACAGCACACGTGACCATGACGATGAGTTTGACTCTCTATGTTTATTTACTCTTTGCCAGTTTTGTGGAGCCAGTTTTACTCGGACATTGACTCCCTCATCTCAACTTGTTTATATATAAGTACTAATCTCTTATGCATATTAAACACACTAGAACTGTAAAGACATACCCGCATTTTCATAAATACATATGTATACAAAGTCATTTATTAAAAGAAAGAATCTGTCAACTGAAAGATCCTTTATTTGCAAGAACGTGGGTGTAAGAGCTATGCTTTTTATCCTCAATATTCATAGTTTAACCTAGTAGCATATGCTTTAATAATAAAGAACACAAACACAAAACATGTATGATGTTTTGCCATGTTATGATATCGAGTGCTGAGTTATATAATGCAAAGTCTATGACCATAAGACATGACAGTATACCTGCTTACAATTACTTTCCATAAGGGTATGTGTCTGTGTGAAAGAGAGGGAGAGAGAGAGAGAGAGGGGAAGAGATATACTAACGCCGAATCGGGGGCATTCTAGGTGGTTCGTGCTCGACAGCTTCAAATGCAGTAGTTTTGTTGCATTTGGAAGATGACCCACTGTCCTTGCTTAGATCTCCAGAGTCCAGGTGCAACTTCTGCAGGTTTTCCCCCCAAGAAAAACCAAGGCATTATAGCTACAGTTAAACTCGGAAGTTCTTAGCTGGCATTTATAAGTCTAAACAACTGTAGGTTAGCTCGAAAGTGATTTAAAGGAAGTTTATTCACAAGTGGACATAAAATCAAAGAAAGACAAGGAAGAAAACAAGTCAAATCCAACCGAATGTGGAATAATTTGTTATTGTCTTGTTCTAATTTTGACAAGACTAGTAGGTGTTGTTACCCGCTCAAATCCAAAACGGCAAATTTGAAAGGAAAGAACGCAAACGAAGTGTTAAATGTTGCATAAATTTTTGTAAGTTCCATCTTGCAGAGATACTAAATAGCAATGTACAATACTATAAGAGTTAGTCGTAAGAGAAAGTGTAGAGTGTCTTAAAATGGTATTAGTACCTGGGGATCTTGGAGAGGAACAGTCTGAAGTGAAGTTCCCATGTTCACAGACAACAAATTTGTACAATGCCCGCATCTAACTGTCACGAGAGTAGACCAACTTGTGCTTGGTACACTCACCTGTGAACAACAACCACTTTGATTCGTCAAGCTCAAGCTTCTGTTGAAACTTCCCTCTTTTCTCTCTCTATGTTTATTAAAGACGATAAGACAAGCAGACCGAAACAATGTGCTTTGTTTAATCAAAAGATTCCACCCTCACCATGGGCTGAAATCTTAAGATCCTAAAGACTGAAGAATAAGCAACATTTCCCAATTCAAAAAGAGTTAAGGTTTTTCTCCTTTTTATCAGTTAAGCTCTATTTGAGGCGTTAGCCCTCCATGGCACATTAGCAAACACCTAGCTGCTGGTAACATGTTCTGTGATCCAGTGTCAGATGTTTGATGGTTAGATCAAGAAACGAAGAGCAATGTGGTAAAAGGAACTAGATTTTTTATATGTTGAAACCCCATTAGTCAATGAGAACTATATCGAAGTCTTTCCATTTTGATCACCCATTTAGAAATAATCTCCGAAGGTCTCGGAGATCTCAACGTTGTCATACATCTGAACAGAAAATGATAAAAAAGCGAAAACTTTTTCCGGAGACATCAGAAGCATGCAAAAGATCGAAATAGGAAGAGAAGAGAAGAGAAGAGAAGCTCGTTATTGAAGAAAAAATATAAAAACTTGTATGCTCAATCAAGCAAGTCTGAGAGAAAAGAAAGAGAATAAGAGTTGGTGGCAATCATCCAAACAATTCTTCTCAAGATCTACGATTACTTTGATTGTTGTGGTGATATGTATGTGAGCTAGACTCTGAAGAGAAAAATAGCCGTTCTTTTTGGTCTATAAAAGATTCCAAGGCCCTTCTTACCAGTTACCCACCCACTTCATACCTTACATGAGTAGCTAGAGTAATAACTAGAAGGACTTGACTTGCACTAAATTTGAGTACCTCTCCACAATCTCTTTCCTTTCGGTGCTCCTGACTTTTGCCTGACACCCATCGTAAGCAAAGATGATAAAGGAGGAAATAGAAATAGTCTTAAGCTAGAGAGAGATGAAAAGGACATGACTTGAACGAGAACCATAAAGAGCATAACCAGTAAGCACAACTATCAAAGATGGCAATTAATAAAGAGAGAAGAACCATGTGCAGAAATGATTTACTGATCTTTGTACAGTTTGTGCATAGGATCTCCGTTTTAAAGACGTAACCACAGAGACGGAGAATGGTCTCCAAAAGGGGTTGTTTAACAGAGGCTTGCTGTGATGAAAAAAGAGGCTGAAAAAGGAGAAGTAAAAGAATTTCGATATTTGATCTTGACCCATGAATCTCTGCTTATCGACCAACTCACTTCCCTAGTTTTTTGGGGAAAACGAAGAAAGCACCACTTTTGTACTTAAAGAAGGCAAATCCTGAGCTTATATAACCAACTTGATGATCGCTTTTGTGACTGAGATCAGTCGCCAATTCCTTGGTATGCAGTGACAGAAGCACCCACGTCTAAAAAAGAGGGACAAAGAGAGATCTTAAAGAATTTACTAGTGCACCCAGAAAGGCCTGTTCTTTAGTTTTGGAAGCATTAGCATCTACCAGTATGAGTGAATGTGTATCGCCATTTTAAGGGCCGGCGCATACGTAGCTGTGTACAAATGTACAGGCAGAGGCATTTTGCACCGATGAACTGTGAAAGAAAAGTTGAATGCGACAGTGCCTCGGTGGTTGCTTTCCTCTTGCTTACCTCAGATTCTACTCTACCAAATACCGAGTAGAATATGGGGTAAGCAAGAGGAAACGCTAATATCTTATCTGGTTAGAACCCTAATACCTGCCTATATAGCCCTAGTAGATATAGTCATCCTCAGTGATACGAGCAAAATTGGACTGGCTTCTTTGTCTAACCTCTTGTCTGGTTTTTCAACATCCAACTGCTGAGTTCTCAAACCATAGTGTCTTAGCAAGACTCGGTTTAACACGAGGCAAAACAATTGCCCCCAACAAACCTTCGACGATATGTAAAATATTTCGTCGTGTTGATTCTTGTTGCAAGTTTTACGGAAATCCCAGTTAGAAATTGTGATAAAGAATGACATGTGGGATATAAAGGTTCTTCAATTCTCTCAGTAAAATCAAAGAAGTTCTTCGATCAAAGGTCTTTTCAATGGAAATTTACTAGAAAAGACAGTAGAGGTCGGGCTATATATTCTCCTATGGACCGAATCCTCCTTCTCACCAGCCTTTCCAACTGAATTCATCTATCTATTCAGACACCAATTTTCACCAGAGAAAGCTCCTTGAGAAACGATCTTTACCAACTGAAATGAAATGACTACGATACAAAAATCCTTAGCCCTTAGTTGCAGTTGGACACAAGAGAAAAAAGAACATAAAGCAGTAGTGTATCCAAAGAGTATATGAAAGAGAATTCAGCGTTGTACCGCTAAAATGGTGTTGCAAAAGTTGCAGTGCACATAACAAACACGTTCAGAGGCCAAGTCCAGTGACATTTCGTTTAATACTCAAACTGAAGATAGAAGGCTCAGATCAAGAAGATTTCTCTAACGAAGAGAAAGATGAATGACACACAGGCAAAGATCAAGGATTTGATAAAAGAAATGGGCACAGAGACAAAGAAGAAAGATACATAGAAAAAGGAACTCTGTGAGAGAGAAGAAAAAAATCAAACTTGCTATGAGAGAGAGAGATAGCAAAGTTATGCAAATAATGTGTAAGAAGAAGATGGGACAATACTGGTCGGGAAAACAGGTCTGAAAGTGGGGTGTTAGTGGTTTCTTCGTAATGAAGTGTGGTTTATAGGAAAAGGTAGATTGTAGATTTATTAGTAGCGAGATATCGGGAGAGAGTGGGGTTGGGGTTTTGGTTCGGGTGTGGGTTTGGGTTTGGGTTTGGGTTTGGGTTGATATGATTGGAAGAATGAATGAGTGGGTAGGAGTCACTCAAAAGAGTTTTGGCTAAGCTTGGCCTTTGTTTCTGTAGCGGCCGAGGAGGGGGGCGTGACATTAATGCCTTGGAATGTTTAGGGAAGAGTGAATACACAGAGATGAAGTTATGTGCATCAGATTCTTGTGCTTTTTTTTTTTCCCAACTGTGACGATACATTGCGTAAGAATATAACAGCTAAGAATTAGTTAATTGAAATAGATGATCTTTTTTAAAAAAATATTATATATATATAATTGTAATTTATAAGGTGTTCATGTTATATCTTTTTTTTTTCCTAAAAACCTCTTTATTCATGTTACTATAATGTTACTGTGTTAACTTTAACTTTATTACCTGATTACAACGTTTTAACACACCCTAAACCATATTGTCTGTTGATTGATCGTACAAATGACGCCTTTTTATCATTACCTCTTTCACAATTTGGTTGGTTGGTTGCAATCAAAGTAACCGGTGGGTTATGAATAATGTACTGATTTTACAAATCATACAAAATTCCACATAAATAATATTATTAATTCAATCAAACATAAAATAGGAAAAATATCAACGTTTATTATAACTCTAAATTGATAGACTTGCTAAATTTTTGGATTTATAAAAACTTATTATCGAATAATGGATGAGTATTTTTGTTGAGCTTATTTGCAAATTAACCTTAATTGTTGTCAATTACTGGCTGATACAATAAAAAAAGACTGTTGTCTTATGTCATAATTAGGAAAAAAAAGTTAACAATTGCCTTATGTAAGACAGCCGATCTCCTAAAGAATTGAGCAGCGGTAAGTTAAGTGACAAACAATCTCTAAAGTTTTCTCTGTTATCATAATTTAAATTTTGATGTGTAAATTTTTATTTAGAAATAGTCTCTTTACTAATTAGAGGTAAAGTTGCATAATACTGAGCTTTTTTTAACCTCGCGTATTAATGAGATTTTTACCGAATTGTTGTTGTTGATGTTGATGTATAAATTTTCAATGTAAGGAAAAACACAAATAATGTTCCTATGTATTTGCATTAGAAAAACAATCTCTATATTTATAATGGAATTACAATTATTAAACTCTTTGTATTTTTATTTAGTATTCAAATTTTAAAAATTATAATTTAATTTTAAAAATTGTATAACTCAATCTAATATTGTATTAATGTAGTTAACATGAAAATATAGAGAACAAGCATCGTAACTTCCATATAGATATCAACAATTACATGTCTTTCCTTTTTTTTCTTAATGTATAAACTTTTGTTTGTCTGTTCAGAACTTTATGACTTAACAATCAATTTAAATTTATTATCTCATGCCTGTAATTATTTAGAAGCATTGTTCAGCACTTTGCTATGGAATATTCTGGTTAATTTCTCTATATCTTCTTTAACCCGGGTGTTAGCTATTTTGTGGAGCATTTGGTATCATCGGAATTTTAGAGTCTGGCAAGGTAAGACTGTCTCTCCCTATATGATTGTTACTTTTGCTGACAATTTTATTAAAGATTGGTAGGAGTCTAGGAGAAGCTTCGAGAGAGTTAGCGTTTCAGCTAGCAACTTACGCCCTCAGACTGAAGGTTGGCGTTAACCTCCGGCTAGTTTTGTGAAATATAATGTTGACGCGATTGTGTTTAACGAACAAAACGTAACGGATTTTGCTGCTGTTCTTAGAGACGCAAGGGGGAGTTTTGTAGTAGCGCTTTCCGGGCATTATTCAGCTTTGTTCGACCCAGTTATTGCTGAACTCATGTTGATTAGAGAAGCACTTTCGTGGTTGAAAGACAAACAAGCTACCCATGTTGTTGTGAAATCGAATTGTTTGTTGGCTATTCACGTTATTACAAATTCGTCTTTTACTTATTCAGAGATTGGATTGTTGGCTCTTGATTATTTAGTGTTCAAGCGACACTTCCTTCACTTGTCCTTCCAATGGACGCGCAGGATTGTCAATAGGGCGGCTCACTCCTTAGCTTGGATAGCCCTATTACATGCAAACCTTCATCGTTGAGAAACTAGTCATTCTTGTTTGGTCCCTATTTTATTTTTAGATAAATCTATTTGTAATGCTCCTGATGTTGAAAGACTTGTAGAATTTGGGTGTATAGGGTAAGCCTGATGGCTTAGGTGTAAACTTTCGCCTTTCGGTATCTACGGTTTTATTCGTCAAAAAAAAAAAAAGTAGTCCAT
>JANZLC010000008.1:6446597-6476065 GCA_026413385.1 Erythroxylum gracilipes | reverse complement strand
TATTTATTAATTGGACATATAAGATATTAGTTGGATAATGACTTGGATTCAAAAGGTATATGGATAATCTTCTAGTTAAAAAAGAATCTTATCTTGGATTGAATTCTATTATCATGTTGGCATTTGAATAGTGTACGTTTGGAATTTTGGATATAGCAGAAAGAGGAAACTGATTCTGCGTGTTAGAATTATGACGTGATTGTTGCGTTAATTGAAGTGTGGAATAAAAACGCAGCTAATTTGGGTGTGTGAGAATCATTAAGTGGGTAGTGAGTGTGCAGTGGGCTTACGTGAGTAACAAAATCCTATTGGCATCATTGGTTATCATAGAAGTAATAAATGCCACTCTCCACGTATGCTTGCAGATACATAAGTCTCTGACTATGTTTTCCCAATATCATATACGACACTAGCAGAACCTTTTCTCCTTTGTTTTTGTTCTATTATGAGGTTATGACATATCATTACACCGAATTAAAAGCTTCTAGCTTTTCATTCACGGTTTCTAGCTGCAGGGTTGCTTTGTAGCTTTAGAAAGTGACGGAGGTGTATGTGACACGCAGTCTCTGTTATTATAACACATCTTAAAGCTTAACTTCTGCTTTTGCATTTTCAATCGATCCGAGACAGTATATATAGCTGAAGGTGTGTGAATGATTGGAGAATGGCTCTTCTATGTCTCTAGTATGGTTGATGTGAATTAAGTGGGAGCTATGTCACGACTGTTGTTTCTTTTAATTTTTCTGTGTACTGCACAAGTGTGCATTGGTGCATTGCACAGGCGTGCATTGGTGGTTCACTAGCGTGCATTGATCTAGTTCAGGGAAGCAAAAGTTATGGGGAAGTTGCTCTTTTTATCTCACGTGTATTATTGTTTTTGTTTCTAGTTATTTTAATCACTTGAGATGTTCGTTTAATTATCTTTATTGTCAAACAGTGTGTAAAAATCATCTGTCGAGGTTAGTACGAGGTGGTTGTACTGTTGGGTGTGAAATTCTTTCATGATAAGTGAGGTTGAGTGTCAAGGGTTGAGTGGTGTCGGCTTAGTAAAGCCTCGGTTAAATCTATTATAATTCGATAAAAGTTATTAAGCTGGGTGAGGGCCTCGCAGACGTAGACAAGGTGTGCCGAACTGCGTTACCAAATTTTTTGTATTCTTATTATTTTGCTTTTACTTGAATTTAATTTTGTTTGTGCCAAAGGAGTTTACGGAAAGTTTGCAAAATAATTAACCCCCTTCGGTTTTTCACTTTTGACTTGGAAGCTTGAATTTTTGGGCCATCTTGGAGGATCTTTTGCTACTCATTTCATGAGGATATCATCCATAATTGAAGCTACTTTTTTTGTCAAGGCATGTGTTACCTTGTTGTACCATTTATGCTGTTTATCGTTGATTGTGTGTGACTTTTGGTCGTTGGGATTGTGAGTGGTTGTGTCTGAAAACTCCATCAATTTTTGTATATTTTGTAGCTCCATTATTTGTAATGTTTAGCTGAAGAAACGTGTGTTTTGTTGGTGATATTTTTCTGCTGCTGTATGTGGGATGTTCTGGTGATAATATCGAAAGTCTACAATAGCTTTCTTGGTGGACAACTTTCGATCTTTCGTTGAAGATGAGGAATTATTGGGGAAATTGTTTTTCTTATCTTAAGTGTCTTTGTTTATGTTCTTTATTGTGTCAATCACTTGAGTTGTTTAATTCTTATCTTTATTTTCAAACGTTATTGGTTAGCATGAGTTGGTTGTGTTATCGAGAGTGATTTACTTTTATGAGTTGTGAGGATGAGGGATAGTGTCGAGAGTTAAGTGAGTCGGCCCAAGTAAAGCCTTGTATAAAACTATTATCGTTAGTGAAAGTATTAAGCTGGGTGAGGGTCCCACAAACATAAGCAAGGCGTATTTTTAGTATCCTGTTTTTTCATATTAAGGGTTAGAACCCTAGATAACAGTACATGAGAGATATTATTGAGAAATTAGGAAATACATTTCATGCTCAAGCATAATATTAGAATACATATATGTGAATTTAATTTTTCTGTACACATTATAATGACTGTTCATTCACTCATTTGACTTATTCTGGGATATAAATAATTTTTAAATGATTATGATGTGAATAGTAGATATTTTGTCTTGAAAATTGATTTGGTGAATTATATTATTGACTTAAAATTTTTGGTGAAAATTTGGGAAAAGTATGAAATTAGGGGTATTTTTGGACTAGGAAAAATATCAAGTGACAAGACAATTAATTTATGATAGTAGAAATATGTGTCAAATGGCAATTGAAATAATTGGAAAATGGTATTGGGATTTGTTGAGAATGTGACATTGAAAATTGGGTGACAAATAGACTAGAGATCAATGATATTGAGTACCATTATTAAAAGATGTCGTTTTGGTTATTTAAGTGGTAAGTGTCATGACATATGTCATTACACCCACCAAGCAATTGTTACCTTGCTTTATTAAACCCACCCACATTATTTACCTCTTGAAAGACCATCTTTGTTCTTTGTCTTTGACATTGCCATATGCTCTCTTTTTCTTCATTTTTGTTTTCTTCACTCACGATCTTCTCAATTTCACCCTTATTACGTTGGGTTCTTGCTTTCCTTCACTTTGTTTCTTGCTTCTCACTTTACTAAAAACCTAATCTATGATCGTGTGAGCCATGGAAAGCTAGGGTTTTCGTGACTTTTGAAGAAGCTTGAGTTTTATCAAGTAACTTGTACATTATTCTTCATGATTTATTGAATGAAACATGTATGATGATAATTAAAGGTTAAATGATCATAAAATGGTGTTTTATATATGTTGGAACGTGGGTAAAGAAATGAACACATTGATGTCTTGTTTTCGTGTTTATGATGATCGATATTTCGTAAGTTCTTGTATAGATAAGTTTGAAATAGAAAGATCATTAAAAATCGTGTAGGAAAAAGTGTAGAAAAATTTGATAGATAAATGGATGTTTCATGTTCTACTTTCAATGTATATTAATGTGGATCTCTTTGCGTGTTTTGGAGATGAACTAAAATGAGTCTAGAGTTAAAGAAAGGAAGTAATGTGGTGTCTTGAAATGGGAAGAATTAAGGTGATAGTTAGAAGTGAAATGAATGTGAGATTAGAATTAAGCATGTGTAGAAAGTTGGTGATGAATGTATAAATATATGTAGATGTTTTGTTTTTGGTGTTATGATCAAACGTAGAATATGATTTGTTTGTGATTTAAAATTGAGATGAAATGGAAGTAGGAATGAGAGTGAATAATGAGGACATAAGCTAGAAATGATATACTAAGCAAAAGAGATGAACTAGGATGAAAATGATGATGATGAAGTGTACTGGAATATGTTAGATGGAGTGTTTTCATTGAATAGGCATTTGTATTTTGGCCATATCTTGATCTATAGATATCCAAATGGGATGATTTTAATTTTATATTAAACTAGAGACATATGTATATATTTTTCATGAGGGATCAAATTTGAATTATGTCTCTAAGAGTTTCAATATTTGGCATGAAGTTGAGTATTGCGTACTATCACTGTGTGAGAAGAGTCTATAGTAGTTTGGGTATAACTTGCAGAATACTGAACCAAACTACATGACCTTGATGTCATTAGAAACTTAAGACATATTGGAACATTTGTTTAAAAGAGTGTGTTACCTAAATACCTCATCTTCCTAGTCAAAATGGCCATGCAAAATTGACCAAAAATTGATTTTGTGAGCTAGAATGATGTTTGAATAAGGGATTTTCAGGTAGTTGGACCATCGTAACAGAGAGGAAGTTGCATGATCGTGATAGAGGAGGATCATTTGGTGGTTACACGATCATGCATAAGCACGATCTTGCACTGCTGTCTTCTTACATTACTTTGGTGTTTTTGGACTTAATGAGGTTTGAAATGAACCTAGATGGTTGCTAAAGAAATGAACCTAGATGGTTAAGCGACTGATAAGTTTAGGATGCTGATGGACATTAGAATTAAAGAATGGATTGACATGATATGAATGTATCTCAATTTGGACTTAACAAGCATGAGCTTTGTAGTAAGTTTATCGGGATGTATCTCAAGTAGATGATGGAGAATAATCTGTCTTCCTAATATTTGGGCTAGAGGGGGAGATTGTTTAGTGTCCAACCCTATTTTGATACTTTCAGTAATCATAGTTGGCTTTATAGTTCGTGGGAATTACAAACAAGTGAAGAGAAGATGGAAAAATCTCTTTTAGAGAGATACACGACCGTGTAAAGTGCTACACGCTGTTGTCTTGGCTTACACAACTGTTTGGATCAACCGTATAAGTCTCTATAAATATGTGAAGAGAGTGTAAAGAGGTGAAGACATGCAAAATCTTACACACGATCGTGTACATGCTTGTACGAAGATACACAATTATGTATGAAGACTGTGTAACTCTCTATAATCGTGTATGATTGAGAATGAGGAGGCGCTAAAAATACGTAGTTTTTATAGAGAGTGCAGCCATAACGTCCAAAAGTGAGAAAAAACAGAGAGAGGGAAAATATTGTTATATTCTCATCCTTATTTGATTGTCTTTTGGGATTTATTTGAGTGTTTGTTGATTGTGATATCAACTTTGGTTTCAATCTTGACACTTCCCAAGACAACTTGTTGCTGGAGGGTGACAGATTAATTTTTTTATGTAAATTCTTATTGAATTTAGTGGAATTGCTTGTTAGTTTGTCCCATAGCTTTCTCCCTCTACATTGGAGGGTTTTTCACATAAATCTTGTTGTTTGTTTCATTTTTAAAGTTTATTATTCATGTATTATTTTATTGTTGCAACTTGAAAAGTTCTTTCTTGTTGTTAAAGTTTGGTTGATCTTTTAGAGAGTTGTATTATTTTTCTCCAAACAAGAGGCGTGTTCGCATTCATCATCCCAACATAACTCCTTTGGCTGTTTTAGGATGTTAAAGAATGCATTTGTATGCAGATTTGAAAAGAAATTAAGAGGCTATCAACTTGTCCTGTTAATCTCTATACCTCTTTTACAAAGAGGGGATGTCATACTAATAATGGCGTTTTAGAGTCCTCGTACTTTGCTCATCATTCATTTGCATCGTTGAAGGGTAGGATGGTAACATGACATTTCATTCATTTTCTAAAGACAACTAGCAATGGTAATGGGTCGGGTTGGGTCCGACCTACTTATGGTTCGGCCTGACCTGACCCATGGGCTAACTGGCTTGAGTCTAGGCTCGTGGCCCAACGGGTCGGTGCTGTTGGGCCCGACGGCTCATAGTTTTTAGAAAAAATTAACAAAATGACATCGTTTTTTATCTTCTGGTCTAGCCAACTAGTCATGACTTGTGGCTTGACCAATTCGGGCCAAAATCAAACCCAACCAGATCTGGTAAACTATATTTGCCATCTTTAAAGACAACGCCAATTGATATTTTGAAAAGTTTACTTGTAGGGCTGAGTTTGTACTTCAAGCCTCGGTTGGATCTCTATAAAATTTTGAAGTTTTTCTAACAAAAATATGTTGGAGTGGTTTCGAGCGGTAAGACTCTGACGTCTAAATTAGTTTCGAATTTAGTAAGCCTTATGCTTACCTTGGAGGTGAGCTTTCCCTTGTATGTTGAGGATGATAGGTACAATAATCTCGTGAAGACGCGTAGATGAGTTTCACATGAGAGTGAGCACGGACGAGGAAATGCTCCAGGACACAATATCTTCAGGTGTAAGACTTTTGTCAAAATTGCGACAAGGTACAAGTGGAATTCCCCTCTAAAAACTTAGGTGGCCCATATGATGAGCTATCATGCATCACTTATCCTCTTTCAATTTCTTAAACCTGAAGCTTTTTAGATGAGAAAACCATTCTCATGTACAAAATTATTTTAAAGTAGTTGTACAAAAAATTAGTGAATCATCCGATGAGTAATGACCTAGAGCAATGTTTGCAGTAAGCCTATCAAGATTGCGAAAATTCACCTGCTTCCAACTTACCTCTACTCGCAATTAACTGATCAAGTTTTTCAAAGAAAAGATGAAAATAAATGATCATTACTTTCTTCCTCTCAAGGGGAAGAATAAAAGGATCTGCATATTTGACCCCTGATGGTCCTTTTAAGACTAAACAAGCAGTTCTTTCATATTTGTCGTTCATTAGACTATATATATGTTACATAGAAAAGACTACCTGATAGCATATTACATCTTTACCACAAGAGAATTAAATGGGCAACAATTATATTTTTCAATATAATATTCAGTCCTTTAAATACAAACTTTTGAAATTGTGTTAATATTTAGTTAAAATTAAAGATTGGATGCTAGAATTGGCTCTAATCCCAACAACCCCGTTCCAATATCTTTTTTGTTTCTAGGAGAATCTAAGTTACGGTAATTACTTGTTTTATCAGCCTAGTTAAGTACGAATGGTGCGGTGTAAAATTCTGTAATTTAATACTATTAAATAAGATGTGGCAATCCTAAAGTAAAACTTAAAATTGAAATACCTAAAATGGACTGGGCATCTCTACTGGAATGATGTGAACCTACTCTGGCCTTGTTTGGTTGATAGCTGATCAGCTTAATTTTAGTTAATTGACTAAAATCAGCTGTTTTGACTTCATCAAATAACCATTTATTTTGTTTGGTTGTTGGCTGATTCAACCCAACCAGCCAAAAAAAGAAGCTACTTGGAAGTAGCGTTTTAGGACAATCAGCTATTTACTTTTCTTATAATTCCAAATTTGCCCTTAGATTTTTGTCCAACCTCATTACCTCTCTCTCATTTTCTCTAGAAGAATCACTCTCTGTTTTTTCTAGATTCTTCATATTACCTCTCTCTTGTAGCTTGCGACAACAGATCTGTGGGTGAACTGCTAACTGGTAACTGGTGGGTTCAACTTCACTCTGGGTGAGAAAAGGCCCGCCCCTTTTTTTTGTTTGATTTTTCGTTATTACAAACTTGGTATTTTGTTCCTGGGAAGTTGATGTTTTAGGATCTAGCATATACTTGTCTTCTTGATGTGTCTAAGTTTGATTCATATCTACAGACTCCCGAGCCAAATAGAAACAGGAGTGGATGATTCTAGAAGGAGTAGAAGAGGAAGAGAAAGGGCTCGCTGAAGGAATTGTCGGAATTCATCACAACGCCTTCTACATGCATCGCGCTTTGGTAGGTTTTTCGATTTCGAGGTTGGCTAGACTTGCAGAGTAGGCTAAGAGATACGATGGTATTGTTGTTTCTCACTCTGTTCTTGTTAGATTCTAGCGATTTGTGTGCAAAATCTAAAATTTTTAATCTTTTCTAACATTTGATTTGTAATGGGTGTACAAAGCGTTTGTGGGTAGTGTTTTTTTCAATTGAATTTTTGGGTTTGGATAGTAGCTGCTTGGGTGAAGTACAGTGGTGGGTTCATGTCTGATTTGCCTTTCCCTTACTGGAATGTTTTCATTGTTTGTTACATCATTTTCTTTTTTTCATTTTTGGTTCTTATCAATTACGGCGTGCTTATTTCTTCATCTCAAGGATCACCTTCTCAAATAGGTTAATATGTTTTTAATTGAACCAGTTGATCACTTCTAAGTGCTTGAACATGTTGAATTGGTACTAAAGTCTCAAGTTCTTTGGACAACAGGAGTATCATTTTGAAATGTAGACAACACGGTGTACTTGGCATTTTGTTTTCCTTTTGGTTCCTTTGCAATTGCAATAAGTTACTTGTTTTCTTGGGACACTTTTCTGGACCCTACTTAGCAACTTGCATCAATGTATACTGGATTTTGTTCTTTGGGAAGTGTCATGCTTGTTTAAACTGCAATTAAAATGGCATATCTTGTTTACAAACATGAGACTGGCTATCATAACAACCACAGTACCATTATGTGATTTGCTTTATGTGATTTGCTCATCTGCCAGTATATAATCACAAGTATGTGGAATTGTTATTAGTTCTCATTCATGTTGCTCATAACATCTTGCAGATTGCGTTATCTCCCTGGAGCTGTTATCGCTGGTTTACTTGGTTTTCTGTTAGATGTTCCAATGGTGTCCATACATCTGTAGGTTATTATCTTCGGTCTCCATGGTTGTAAGCTTTCAGGCTTCAGGTTAATTATTCCAGTATAGATATGCCATGAATCTTTGATGATGAGCAGCTTTTGTGTAGAACTGCTTTACACATGCATTTAATTGTAGTTATAATAAAGAAGTAGCTTTCTAAATTCGAACTTTAGCGTGAGCTTGTCTTATGAGATAAGTGGCTTCCAGGAATATTAGTGAAATTCAAAATTGAGCGAGGAATCAAGCCATTAGTTCAGTTTTTCAACTATGACTTTTCTTTCCAGATACTCTAATAATAACTTTATGTGTGGAAATTTTATTCATATTCCTGTATATACTTCTAAGGTTGAAACAATATTTGAAGTTTTTGAATTATCTACTGTTGTCTACATACAATTTGTAGATTACAGGAGATTACTAATGATGAATTAAGAGCTTGATAAATATAAATAATGCTAAAACATAACCTCTATAAGCCCTTTAATGATCTCTAAATTGTTTGTTAGTCAATACCTACGAGTTGTCAGTAGAGACATATTTGACTCTTAAATCTTGTTGTTTTAAGAGTATTCCATTTATCTTTGTTGCAAATGTTGATAACTGTTTATGTAAATGAAGTTCTCATTCATTTATTACTGTTAATTTCACCTTATGAGATTTGTGCAGCCGAAGATTGTATAAATTAACTATGAATTTGGTGTGTTGTAGATGGCAAAGAGGTTAATGCAAGTTGCTAATGCAGAAGGCCTTCAAGCTAACGAGGTAAATGCTTGTTTAATCTTTGCATTTTTTGTGGTTTTTCCTTTTTTAACTGTGAATGTCCCCTGGAGATTCAAGCTGTTATAATCACATTATGGTATTTGAATTCACAGTAATTGGGATACAGAAGATAAGAATTTGGTATCTAATGCTACTCTTTGTAAAATGGAATAAGAAATTTCATGCATCAAAGTACTAAATGGCCTTGCAGTAACAATTTAGTGTTGACTTGTGTCTCCTGCCTCAGATTATAAGATCTTGAGAATGTAAAACAAAACAAATGAAAGATTTTTTTCTCTGTTTCTTGCTTCTAATTGTAAGGGGATGTGCTGGTGATTAGGAGTCTATTCCATTTATAGTGGAAGGACGGATCCCATGTTTCGGGTTCGTGATTCACTTGCTTCTTGGTAAAAGGTAACTGATAAAATCAATCTGTGATTATTTGCCAGATAGCTCTTGAGGAACTTGCAGAAAGGGTAAATGGGGATATGCGCATGGCAATTAATCAATTGCAATACATGAGTCTCTCCATGTCTATCATCAAGTATGATGATGTTAGACAGCGCCTTCTTAGCAGTGCAAAGGATGAAGATATTTCTCCATTTACAGCTGTTGACAAGTATGACTAAATGATCCATTTTTCCTTCTATAATGCTGTCTCCTGATCCTGTGTCTTTCTCTAGGCTATGGTACCAGATGTATTCTGCAATATGAGGAGTGCATACGTTAAGTTCCTCCAAATAATATTCATGGTCTCCACTATTTGATTTATGCCTGAATTTGAAGCAAACAATAAATTTTGCTATCAAAACTATGAACCTCATCTATATACACGTGTATAACTGGTCCTGCTGAGGAGACCAGACTATTCTTTATCCTAATGCATTTGATGGAACTAAATGTATATAAGCAATTGTAAAAGGCATATGAAGCCACACAACAAAGGGCTTGAAAAGCTAGGAATGGAGCATAAGTGGGATCAGTAAATCACTATAGCTTCTACAACTTCATCAAAGATTTTGGTTGCAGAGTCTTTTTCACTTAAACTAATCCTTTTAGAAGGATGAATTCCCTAATTAGGATTAGTCATATTCGAAACCTATTGTCTATACTTTCATTGCATAGAAATTTGTAAAGGTCTACCTGTTGATTTGAATGTAGATAAACAACCTAAAATTAATATGATAATACCATTTGCACCTCAACCCCTTGCCCTTGATAACCGAATGAATTCTTTTGTTTTTTATTTCAGATATATGCTTGTTGGAATGTCTTATGTCATATTTTGCTTTGTAGGCTTTTTGGCTTTGGTGGAGGGAAATTGAGAATGGATGAGCGGATTGACCTCAGCATGAGTGATCCTGACTTAGTTCCTCTTATTGTTCAGGTCCTTCTTGTTTTTGTGCTATATTTTGTTGGCAAGCTTTTATTATAAAACTGTAAATCCTATAAACTTGTATTTCTTTTTGTTTCAGCTGTCGGATAAGGTGTAATGACAATTTCAAACTTTTGACAGGAAAATTATATCAACTATAGACCAAGTTCAGTTAGCAAAGACGATAATGGGGTGAAACGCATGAGATTGGTTGCTTGTGCTGCTGAGTCCATCGCCGATGGAGATATAATAAATGTACAGATTCGAAGAAATCGGCAATGGCAACTATCACAAGCTAGTTCACTTTCATCATGTATTATCCCGTATGTCTAACAACATTTACTAGATATTTGGTTTTTGCTAGGGAAGGCAAGCTGAGAAGGGCACCAAAACAACATCGTTTTGGTTGCGGCCCAATCCATGCCGACCCTAGTTTTCACTATACCTTGGAAGTAGTTCTGTCTAATTTGCTGTTTTAATCAGTGCTGCATTGATGCATGGACAAAGGGAGACGCTTGAACCGGTAAGGAATGCCTGTCTTGCATCTTGAACAAATCGTTTGTTTTGCTTTTCCATTATGTAATGGAGGATTGCTTTTATCTGATGTACATTTATGCGGACAAAACTTGAACACTTGATCTAGGTAGCTTCATGTAGTAGATGATGCTAAAACTCTAAAGATGACTTCTAGCTTAAGGTTGTCAATGATCTCTGCAACACAAAAGAATAGAAGAGAAGCAAGCACCTTGAGTGGTTTGAAACAGGATACAAAATGATTTCACTCTAATTAAAGTTTAGAGCATGCAATGTGCCTTTCCATACTAATTAAAGGACCAGCTCAACTACCTTATTTTTCTTTTATGTATCTTATCTTTGGGATGCAAAAAAATAGCTTCAAATTTTCTTTTATTAGATATTACATTAATTTACATCATTATGCAATGTCTCTCATCTTTGGGAGCAGGAAAAATAGCTTTAAATTTTCTTTTATTAGATATTGCATTAAGTTACATCATTATGCATTGAATACTCTTCATTGCATGTTTAGCCACTATAGGTGGATAATAACCAACCTAGCTGGTCTCACTGAGTATTCTTCAATAGCATTTGGTGTTGTGTCATGGTATGGAAGCTAATGAATATTTTTCCCCCACGTCAGTACTCCTGGACATACATGAAAAATAAAGAAAAGGCAAGAGAATATGGAATATATTGAGGTTTCTTAGATTTCTTCTTCAAGTTTGAGTTCTTACTGAACATTTATTGAATCACTCTGTGCACTCTATGTTTGGTTGTTTTTATCTGCCTTTGAGTTTCTGTTGGTGTTGACGGTGCATTGATGTTTGCTCTGACTAATGACTGACCCTTACACTGACTCGATTAAAATGGAATTGTAATGCTGCTGGTCATCTGTGTTGTTTGCATGCTTTTAATGGGCAATCTGTGTAATTTTTCTATTATTTCTTTTCTCTACTTATATTGTCCAACGCTCGTGCTAACTTATTTGGATGGTTCTGTTTATATGTTCTGGTATCTTGTCATTCCAATGTTCAGTGCTTGGAGTTGATATATACCGGCATGACACATTTATTCTTTTCTTATTACTGTTCCCTGTCATTATGAAATTGTATTTATACTTGCAGGGAGAACGCAATTTTAACAGATTTGGCGGGTGGCTAGGAAAGAACTCTACAACAGGAAAAAATTTGAGACTTTTAGAGAATTTGCATGTTCATCTCCTTGCTTCCCGTGAATCTAATTTGGGAAGGTAACTCTGCTTTTGGATCCAAACTTGAAGTTATTCTATCCTTATGTATAGATATCAACATTTTTAGCATTTGCTTTATGGCTTTCTCAGCTTGCTTCGCTATATCTAAATTTAAGGAGAAACTGCCAATTGTTTTCTGACCTCATCCCATCTCTTCCGTTTACTTTTATTTTTTGCATCTTTTGCTCCACTTAGTCAAAATTTTGTTATGATGTATGAAGAGGTGATCAAGCATCTATCTCCTTGCATAACGTTTCACTTTTGATAATATGCAAGAAATCTAGGATAAAAAGCATTGTGATGCCAGGAGATTATTGTGATGTCTATTGTCATTGTTGTGTTCATTACGCAATGGCCAAGGTGATGCTGCAATGGGTTTGTGTCGAAATTCAATTATTTTGTTTAGCTGTTTGGTCCCAAATATTTTTTCTCCAAACCTGTTTAAGTCTCATTAATGTGAGTTGACATCAACAACAGAGTTGACTTTCATTAAACACAGATTTAGTCTTTGATTAGGCATTGTGGAATAACTCATGTGGACCAATTTGTTAGTCTTAATCCCTTAATATAAATTACTTGTCCAACTCCTATAAATTATATGTATAGTTGGGAGATAAACTGAACACTATACCATTAGTACTGATTGTATTATCCAAAGAAAGATTAAAATAGTAAAAGTGGTTGATGCAACCTTAATTTTAACTATGATTTATATTGCATTTTATGAGCTTTTGTACTACTTGTATTTTATACTAAAGTAGATTGGATTATGAAGGACAATGAAAGAAATAAGCTGTAGAGTGAGAATAACTGACGCACAATACTGGCCCTTCCTCTCATGGTGCTACAGTTCTTCTTATCCTTAAGTTAGATCAACCTTTAGAAACTATAATTTAATTAGTTTTCCATATATCCATTCTTTAATCTTTGAAAGTTGTTTAATAGCTTTCTCTTGTGTTATTGTTACAGGGAGACTCTCCGACTTGAATATTTTCCAGTTGTTTTGAAACATTTGACTGATCCTCTTCGATTACTGCCTAAGGTTTGAAATTTATTTCTTGACATACAGTGGTATATGTAAACAGATTGGCATCTTAAGGGCCCTTACTGTGCTTTAATCTCCGCATTTCTTGTTGGTATCTATCTTCCGTTCTTCAGGCTTGTATATAGGAACCTTAAAATGATACAAATGAGGTGAGTGTAAAACAGCTTTGAAATCTTAATTAAACAAATGCAACTTTCCTGGGCTTGGACGTGCATGAAATTTTAGTTAAAATATATGAGATTATTTCATGTTCATGTTCATCACTGGCTTACTATCGATATTCACTAAGAGCAAGATCATTGGTGGTGTGTTTAGGTGACTAAGTCTTTTTTCTTTGAATCTTTACTTGAAGTGCCTGAATGTTCTTTTGTTTTGGTATAATGATCAGGATGAAGCTGTTGAGAAGGTGGTGCAATTCATGACTTATTACTCAATAACTCAGGAGGATTATGATACTGTTGTGGAGTTATCAAAATTTCAGGTAGCATCCATGTACTTTAGGAACCAACATTGTTGTTTCCTTAATTGTCAAAAGTCTTGGACTTTATGGTTTCTTTATGTACAGGGGCATGCAAATCCTTTGGATGGCATAGCTTCAACTGTGAAAGCTGCTTTGACCAGGGCATATAAAGAAGAGAACAAATCAAGAATGGTGCGGTCGGCAGATTTAGTACCACTTCCTGGAATAAAGAAAACCTCCAAGAAGCAAATTGTAGCCACTGTGGAACCTTCTGACGATGCTTTAGGAGAAGAAAATGGCGACTTATTGGCAGAAAATGAAGATGAAAGCTTTTCTGACACTGATGAATTGGGTAAAATGCCTTCCCTTTAATGGACAAGTGTTTTGATAATCTCAAGATTGTTGTTTGATCATCCTGTTATGACTGCTATTAGTGGCATTTAATGATTGGTTGCTGTTCATTTTTTTTTTAGTTTGCCTCCTGACAGTCAAAAGGTAGAATTATAAAGTAAACAAAATGCACATGACGCACTATGTTATTAACTATTGTAGTGCATTGTTTAATCAATCATATATCTACTTTGCACCAACTCTGTCGTTTCATCATTGCCTTGCTAGGTATCTGTTTTAAGTAGGTTGATTCCAAGGGTCAATGATAACAAGAGCAAGAGGTTATGATATTCTAGGCTCCCAATGAGAAGAATTTCTATGTTAATGTCATATTCTTCACTTGTAGAATATATGATATCTCCGTTTTTAGAGTTAGGGGACACACCCAGGTTGTTAGATGTTTAGCTTATTATACGCATAATCTGATTCATTTGCCAACAAACAGTGTCCCATGAAGAAAGCTGTTTGGTTGAATGGCTTACCATCAAAAAGGATTTAGCGAGGAGATAATCTAAACCAAAATAGATACTGGAAAATCTTGCTTACGCATCTTTTTGGAAGGGAATATCAATGTTGAGTTGATATATGATCAATTCTTAGGCCTTATCCAATAGTTCAATCTTTTGGGTTGAGTGGGATTTTTGAAATTACAAAAACAATTATGTTATACTAAACAATAACCAGTTCCATATATTGAATGAATAGGCTATGTTTTTTTAACTTTTAGCCAAGTAATGATCTAGTTCTACATTTTACCAATCGTTTTATTTTTTATCAATGGTTTCTCGACAAAAACACGGGAAATATTTTGACTGCAGAATTTGAATTAGGTGTAAATAGTATTTATCTTAGTAATTATTTCTTTGTCTGTCAGAAGGCAATGCTGACAAAAAGCTGCAAGATGAACTTCAAAGCTTAAAGTCCAAAGGTTAGTCATTATCCTTTAGTCCTACTAAAATGGCTAGAGGTTAAATTTTCTTCTCAATTAACTCTTATTTTTTGAAGATTTTTGTTAGCTTGATATAGAACACCTATTCATTGAGTTTTGAGTGGAAAAAAAGGTCAAATACCTATATGTAATTTATTGTAGGAATTGATGTGGAGATGGAAATAAAGGACATAACACATTCAAGTGCTAAGAAGACCCCGGCAGGCAGAGGTAGAGGTGGATCGACATCTGGGGAAAGGAAACCAGGTGGTAGAGGGAGAGGTGGTTCTGGATCTACAGAGAAGGCTGGAGGCAAGAGGAAGAGATGAGTAGCATTGGAAGGAGTTGTATATGTTCATGCCATGACATATGTACTAGATTTCCATCCAAACTTGCATTTTCATTTCCTGTTTCTTAGATGAGGCTGGTAGGCAATTTTTGCACTATAGTGTGCCTGAGCTCCATCTTTCTTGGTTTTAAAATGGGTATACTCGGTTATGGCTTTGCTAACAAGAGTTTTCGGTCATAAAATATGCTCAGCTCTTTCTTCGAATGCAAGGTATATCCTGTTTAGCTTGCACGTAAATAGCAATTTCACTTTGAATCTCTCCAGAAGTTCTAGTAGTGCAAGTAACTTGAATAAACAGGAGATTGAGAAGTTTACTCGTTTCGTGAATTAAGATTGATACGAAAGATAAATCTGACACATAACACCGTATATCTAGAATTTCACATGTTTTGTGAATTAACACTCCATTTAATTACTCAAATTCAATGACTGTGGATTCCTATCGAACCAAACTATGCTCATTGCTGAGAGCAAATATATCTAACAAGAAGCTTAATATTATCGAACCACTACAGAGATTTTTTTTCTTGCGAACTGAGTAACATTCTTAACAGACTCCAGTAATCTTGAGAAGATCTGCCAGCCTTGAACTTGCATGTTCCTTTACTTAGGCTTAAGCTGAACTGTCCTTTTTTGAAGTTGATTAATGTCATTAATTAAATCAAAATAAGTACCAATTAAGTTGATCAATCACTTTCCTTTAACTCAGCTAGTTAAGTGAAAAATGGTAGCAATTCAAACTCTATTGTTTAGGGAAGAACCAATTATCAACAATAAGTGCTTCATCTATGTATGAAATGCTATAAAAGGACTTGAATAGGAAACTACCGCAGGTGATGTACAGAGCATGCAATTTTCCGATGAGCCCATCACTATGTATTGATGAAAGTCGCAAGAAAAAAGACATCCTTGATTACAAGTTGCGCAGTTCAAAAAAACTTTAAAACCAAATTGTAATGAAACCCTGAGGACGATGCTCATGTTAAATATGCATTCCCTTTATGCACAAGTTTGACAGGCATGGCGTGTTCTTTTTGTTAGAACCATTTATGCCCTAGCAACTACAGTTGTGAATTCTATCAGATTTTAGTCTTGATTGTTATTCTCTTACATTTCATATAAGATCTATCGATGCTTAATTTACAGCAGGTGGCGCCATAAATTTGTAATATTACAGAAGAAGAAACCAAGAATTTATTAAAGGGTTCAAATCTTCAAATCCTTGATACCAGTATGCCCTGAGTATGCACTCACACCCAATCCTACTGATCATAAGTGCATCTTTACAAATTGACTTACAACCCTCACTAGCATGTATGTCCAACATTTAATATTGGCTTTATCTTCTTTCTTCTGATTAGCATGAATATTCAATTGCACCTTTTCGTGTAGAAATATCCATTATCTTGAAGCATGACAAAACATCCCATTCATACCGTCTCATACCTGCGAAGAAGTTAATATTCCATTACTATTCTATCTTCCCTGTTGTCCACCATTTATTATCATTAGACTAAGACACCTAGATAATAAATAAACAAAACCAGGAAAAACACTGAATAAAACCTGAAAAATAGGCTATAACTCCAAAAGAATTGAAATCACTGAGTGCAAAATGCCTGTGTGATGCATTATTCGTAGTTACTCAAAATTTTGAAATATTTGTCCAATTAGTAAAATTTCCAGATGTTGCTTCAGTTGCAATACATTTCACCTTAAAGCATACTAAAAATTTGGAAGAAAACGGCACACAACACTCGACTGTTAGTAATACCATCCAGACATGTTCATTAAAATCAAGCAGGAACACTTTTCGACAATGACACATTCCGCCTTTTCTATTCCTGATTTATAAAGCAAACTATGGCTTAAGAAAGGACGAATTATCAAGGAACAGAAACTCTTGATCACCAAGTTTCATGTTTTCAAACATTATAGGTATATATATATACATATATGCAGTCCCAATGTTCACATGTTTGTCTCTGGATTTGACTCAACCAATTAGCCCTTGACTAAATCGTCACTAAGATCAACTTCATAATGCTATCATCAGAAAGTTACCTTCGCAATTAGATATTGAGTACAGCATTGCCAAAATTATCCTTAATTTGAACCAGAACTTGCACCAGATTGAGCTTGTGTATTGGCTGCAGTATCAGTCATACCATCATCATCACCATCTTCTGAAATTTGCCGATTAGTTGATTCTGCAACTGAAGTATTATCCACCATGTTTGGTACCAAAACACTCTTGGTTCTATCATTATCTCTGGTTTCCAGTCGCTCCATCATGTGTGACACTGTTGCAATTCCAGCATTTACATCGCTCCTTACTTCAGAACCAAGATCTGCCGTGGTAGTATTTCGAGAGAAGAATTTCTCCCTCCATCCCCTTGTACTCTTTGAAATTGACTCCTTGTATCTAGAAAAAAGTTCTCATATGGTGAACAAAAGATATCTTTCACATTAAAAATGTTTTCCCTTATGTTACCTTGTTGAAACAGCATTGAACTTGGATTTGAGAGACTCTGAAAATGATTGGAAGTCTGATGGTCCTGCTCTCTCTTGACAATTTTGGGGTGAGTGATTAGGAGACGCCCTGCAACAACAAAACATGAAAATGACAATTAGCGAAGGAAAATGAACTTTTCCATAAAAGGTATCCGTATGCATAAATATCACAAGTATCCATGATGTGACTAATATGACAAGCACAGAAATAGATATAAGTTTGGAAATGTTGAAACCTATTGCTCAAGGAATTCCCATGATTGGCAGCAACACCACCAGATCCAGAAACTGAAGCAAATGCAGGATTAGAGGTGGCATCACTGGATTGCAGTGTAATGAGTTGTGAAGATTCTTCTCCATCATTTGTTTGAGGAGATGGGTTAACTATTGTGATTGGAGAGGCAGGTTCACCATCTTCTCCCTGAGTAGGAGAAGATGAGACTGGACCAGGAGGAGGCACACTATGATTTGAGAATAATAAGAACTGTGAACGACCCTGAGCTGATGATCTAATCCTTTGGCCTCCCCGTCTTGCAATCTGGCGTCGTCCCATTGCAGCAGCAGCAGCCAAGTGTTGGATTATACGCTCTTCAAGTTCAGCATCATTAACACCCACTGGCAACTGGGTTCAAAGCAAGGAATTTACCAAAGTTAAGCTTCAAACTGATCTGTTAAATAACAGAAAGAGTGACTATTAAAAAGAAAATAAAAAATAGCTTCATAGCAGCTAAGAAAGAATACAAACATGCTGTAGTTCGAAATCCCCAAGGGTTGGATGATGAAATATGGTGGTGTTCCTAGAAGGATTAAACCTAAAACTTCTCTCCCGTTCAACAGCTTCAAGCAATTCCTGGCTATCGAATATAGAAATAGACAAGTCATTTGCATTTAGAAGTAAAAACACAAGAATCTAGTTAGGAACATATTTTTACCTTGTTGGGTCCTTCAAGCCGATAGGTTGCCAGCACATGGGACATTGGGAACTTCTCTGGCACCTACAACATTGGAAAGAAATGAAAATGTAGATCCTATTGTTCTCTCCCACCACTGAAAAATAAATCAAGTCAAACATGAATATCCCATCTCTTGGATACTCTATTACCATAGATGACGACATTTAAACATAAGGTGTTGACTTCTTCATCACACATTCTGAAATGACTTAGTTTGAATCTTTTAAAAACTTGCTCATTCTGTAAAAGTTCCGGAAGACATAGATGCTAAATCTCCAGGCACTATCATAGCAATCATGGCAGTATGTTCGCTAATAGTTATGTATTGTTAATATTACAATCTGTCTCTACTATAAATGAATACTGGAATACTTATGAGGTGAACATGGAGGGTGAAGCCTTAACAGAAAATATTATGCATAATCAAACTGGCCATTCAACCACATGATTTATGAACTTACAATTTTGATTTCCAATAACTAGTCAAACAAGTCACTAGAATAGAAACTGTAAATTTGATTACTAAACTAATAATGGAAAATATCAAGATTGATGATAATCGAAAATACCATTCAAGGATGCACTGAAGGTGGAACTCGTGCTTGCAATTAGTCAACTGCAAAATAAAGATTAATATAATTATAGAAAAAGAAAATAGGAAAACTTGGTAACAGGTAATTATTCCAATAAAAAGATTAAAACCCATCATACGCACAGTTGAAGGATCACTGTCGCAAAAGGCTTCAAGGCATATGCTGCAAGCATCGTCACAAGCCTCCTGGATTCCCCCTTCCACAAATGCTGCAGCTGATGTCAAATGTGCCTCAGATTTGGGGGTATCTTCCAATCCCTAAAGAACAATTTTCAACCCAGCAAAAAAATTAAAAGGGAACGTACGTAGTTGCGTTTCTTGTTTGAGCAAGCCAAGAAGGCACAAACTTAGCAACTAAATCAAATGGAAAAAACCGGTCCATATTTAAAGAGATAAAAATTTCCAAATTGAGACCTTTTGTTAATGACTACTACTGACGAAAATATAACAATTCCCGTTAACGAAATGATCGGCGTACAGTACACCCACAAATAAATAGAATGAATCGATCAAAAAGAATCCATTTTAACCCAATATTTAGCATTAAATAGACCACAAAAGGAACTAAAAGTTGAAGAAATGCTGAGTATAGTATTTTGACCAGTTGGGTAAAAACTGAGAAAGCTCCCAAAAACCTACTCTTTAACATAATCATCGATTTCTCAGTCATGAAACCAAGAACTAAAAGGGAAAAGAAAAACGTGTACCTCCATGAAACTCCCCGATGATCGAGCAGAGGAATTACAAGAAAGAAAACATCACAGAAACTGAGGGGACAAAAATATTGGATTGAAATTTATCTGAATTTTGGGGCGACGCAAGAGAGAGAGAGAGTATGTCGTTTGGTGTTTGGTAAAAGTGAGGGACCCACATGTAGCTCTGCTCGTCTTCCCTTGCCACGTTGTTGGGTTATTTCGTTCGCTTATCATGGTCAGTCAAAACGAAGCTATTGAACTAAATGCCTCCAGTCCAATCAGCATACATAAATATAGGTCTCTGTCAGTTTGATTGCTTCATATATGGGTTGACTTGTACTTTAATCGTTTTAATTTTTTCTATTATTTTAAATTAACAATATTATTATTTATGATACTTGAAAGAGTTTTTAATTTTGTAAAATTTAAAATGTATGAAATCTCAAAAGAAAGAATAAAGCTAAAAGTGTGATTCAAACCTTTATTATATTATATTATTAATGTTTTCGGAAATTGAACAAGAATAATTTACATATGACATTGGCTTCGTTTGGAAGTAGTAGATTTATTGGCTGATTTAAAACAATCAGTCAAAAATGAAAACGCTCCTATATTAGAGCGTTTTCTACCGACAACTAAAATTTTAAATATCAAAAGCCGATTGTGTCCTTTAAATTCTAAGTTAAGTTACGTAAGATTTTATTGTTTAAATTGTATTCTTGATTAAGTTACAATTAAGTACCACACACGTCATATTTTTGTTGGTTTTAATATACAATAATTTCTGGTAAGTAGGACAGCCTAGTTGAGGTTCCTAGATACCTACATTTTTAGGAGCAATGTTTGTTCTTATAATTATTTTATGCAGTTAGAGGTTAGAAATAAAATGTTGACTTTAAACGAAAATGAAAATAGAAAGAATTGCATAAATTTTTCATAAATGATAAAACAGTACAGGTGAACATGACTTCTCTAAAATCTAAATTCTTATAAGAATATTCAACGAAATGCTAAGATATATAATATTCATACCCTTATAATTTTTTTAAAAGTTGTGTCCTTGTCCTCATAAGTCATTTTACACATAAACAGTTAATACTAAACAACTAATTTTACCAAACATCTCTAACAAACAGCTAACAGCTAATACAATAAGCTGATTGCCAAACAGGACTATTATATATGAAATCTTGAAGATTCTAATAAGGGTACTTTCGCATTCCTTGTTCACATTTCTATTTAATATGTTCAAAAGAAGTAGGTAATTACATCATTATCAAATGTCATTACAAAACTATTTGGATATTAACATTGCTCCCTTTGAAAAAATTGAAGCAAATACTAGAATATTAAATTTTCTTTTCCACCATGTCGAGTCCTACTTTCAATTTCAACTAGTTTTGAAGTTCATGAGACACTCAGAACCCCTCTTCTTTGGTAAGCTTGCTCTTGCAATTGATATGCCATTACACTTGTCATGCATTTCCATCTTAGTTGAGGTGATAGTTATTTGAATCTACTGACCTAAAGCATCTCTTCTTTTTATGGGGGTGTTAGTAAATAATGTTTAAGTTATATTTCAACTGATTAAAGAGTCAAACAATTAGTATACTTATTTAGTTAAGAGTTGGTTGGGTTGGCTGAATCAACCCAACTAGTTATTTTTTGAAAAGCTACTCCAAGTAGCTTTTCAACTTATTAGCTAATAAAAATCTTACTCAAAGATAATTGTGCCATCAAATTTATTTCTCATCTTAAGCAACTAGTAACCCTTAGGTTTTTCACTTTAAAAAGAGAAAGTTATGATTCGTGTATAGATCTTACAGAATCTCCTTAAGCCGTCTTATCCAACCACTTAAAAATCATACTATGTTTTCATTAGAGTTGTAAACTTAATTTCTGTAAAATTAAATATCTAAATTTAAATTCTTATAAAAATACAACGAAATAATATTCATGTTCTTATAATTTTTTTTAAGTTATGTCCTCATCGGTCATTTTACACATAAACAACTAATCTTAAATTACTAATTTTACCAAACATCTTTAACAAACAACTGATGTTATTCGCTGGTCAAATCAGCTGATATAATCAACTATCAGTTAACAGCTGATAGAATCAACTAACAGCTAATTACTGCAATCAACTGATTGGCAAATAAGGCCTATATATTGTTGCAGGGGTATTTTGGTTAAAATTATTGGCTAGATAGAGCTTCTTCTTAGCTTTGAATGGTGAATATACTTTGTGATTGACTAGGTGGATAGGATTATACAAAATAAAGTATCGATAGTATATCTTATTTATTAATGAAACATGAAGAAGATAAAATTCAACCATGTTTTTACCTAAGTTTTAGAGTTATCCTTATAGCTTCTCTTGTTGTGGATAGATTTGCCATAACTCACACTTACATGGAATCGAAATTTGTGTACATTTGTAATGATTCCTTATTTTCTTCCATTCGTGTTGTAAACATATAGTTCTATGCTCTATAATTGCACATATTCTTCTTCGTGTAATGTGTATATTATCACTATTTGTTACTTTATAAACATTGTCGTCTTTCTAAATCACTGATCTTCATTTCATTATATTTAACTTGTTCTTGTTTAACTTCTCCACGACTTCATGTGCAGTGTCATCTTTCCATCTACTTAATCCATCCTTTAAATTTGAATGCCTATGCATTATTATATTGTCCTAATTGTTTGCAACATACTGTATTAATGATTGGATGATCCCTAGCTGGCCAGAATCCAAGAGTTATAAGTTTCATTCATATGGTTGTTTACAATTTGAGATTTAGGCTCAATACTATAGAAAGACATGTTTCGTGTTTCCTAATTATGATATTTAATCAAGTCTTCTATACATCTACGAGCCAAAACGTTCAATTTAATAAGTAAAGCATTATGTTCTTTAAGAAATATTGCTTATGCACAATTATAGAAAGCATGTCTTAGATCTTTTCTCTTCCATTTTGGTACCCAATATGCGGATGTGCGTGTGTGTTAAAATATCTTCCGTATAGTAGAAGGTAATATAACATTTGTTTCCTCTTATTAATCCCTACAAAATATATAAGAACCCAAAAAATGATAAATGTATAATATTATACATTAATTTAAGAGTTAATTAAAAAAAATTCAAAATTTGCTAAATTTTACAATTATAGCCTGAACTTTAAAAAATGACGATAAAATGCTTAAATTTTTAATTTTTTTCAATTCTAACCAGACGTTATTGTTTCTATTAAGATTGTTGACGTGACTTATCATCCAGAAATCCTAATTATTAATATACGTTATCCAAAATTAACATAACCAATAAGATTAATAAAACGATGTCGTCGTCTATACTCAAATAATACTATAGATGACTATTTGAACTAATTTAAACTTTATATTGTTATAAAAGATAGAAATAATATGGTGTGCCACTTAATTGCTAGTGCACCACTTAATAGTTAGTGCACCACTTCATTGTTAGTGCACCACTTAATTGTTAGTGTACCACTTAATAGTTAGTGTGTCACTTCTATTATCATGATAGTATTTTATTAGAAATTTTGTACTATAAATAGAAGGGTGAACTTGGTGTAAATTATACCATTTTTCATAAGAATAATATTCTCTTCTCCCAAATAGTCTTAAATTTTTGTTTCGATTTTATAACATATATGAAATATTAGAAAATTTGACCTTATCATTCTTCTCTCCATTCCTTGGAAGTTGTGCTCAATTCATGGAATTTCTAAATTCTAATACAACTAATTGGCTAATTAGATTTGGTGAATTAAGCATCATAAAGAGTGAGAGGATCCTCTATAATTCTACTATTTGTAACCATTCAAATTAGTGAATTAAGCACCACAAGGACTCGTTTAGACGAATCCTTTTTAACCTTACTATCTATCATCATACTAAGCGAGGACAAAACATACTTTTCTTTCGCTTCTTATGTCTTGTCTACTGAACAAAAGTTACGCATCATATCCTTATCAGCTTAAGCCAAATCTATGCAAACAGACTGGTCCCAACAGAAGCGAATAGCCTGTAATAGCTGTGGTAAACATATGCACTATAGTCGTCGCTAAAGCTGCAAAAAGGAGAGTAATTCTCCTCCGATCACTCTTTACTTCATTGATGACAAATACCGTATCATTCAATGTCTCTCCTCTACATGTGACTAGACCCCAAGTTCTTGCATATCTTTGTCATGAAAGAAGAGAAAAAAAAACAAAGAAGAGCCTGTAATTCCCAATTTGTATATACATTTTGAAACCGAGCAATGCCAAAGAAGAATGTGAGATTGTAAATTGACGGTAGCCCCAAACACAAACAAGAAACAACTCAACCACAACAAGAGGTCATCCTTCCATTTTGGATCCCAGACAGAAACATTTCATGATTCTCCCCTCCGATTCTGTTGTTTCTATTTCTGTGAATCCCCCGTAAACTGATTCATCAGAAACTCCGATGGGCCACAAGAAATCAAATCGTAAAATCAAAGTAGTCAAAGCACGAGGCTATACAATCTACGTCTGAAACCTGTCAATGGGATATGAACAGATCATCAAACAATCCTCAATCACACATCAGTCCTCGTGTCTTTCAGAAGGGCTCCTAAAAAATCCGGTCTTATAGAACCGGTCCCACATTTCCTTCTCCAGATTAACGACATCTGTGTCCTCGTCATGGCCATGCGCACCCCCTTCCACGCTCTCCACAACATCTGTGATCTCCATCACCAACTCATCATGGGACCCACCACTATGAGTTGGTGCCAACAACGGCTGCTTCTTCATTCTCCTCAGACGCCGTCGCCTTCTGGCTTTACGACAAAGACTCGCCGGTACCTTGTAAACCGCCAGAATCAACAAGTTCATGACCGTGCATGGGCAGCAGCAGCACACCGCCGCACACTCCGCCGTCGTTCCGCCGGCCACCTCTCCAAACCCGTTTCGTGACTTCTTCTCCCCCGCCCCCACCTTCCCTGTCGGCACCACCGCCGTCTTAGGCTGCTTCCCCTCCAATAAAAGCTTCTTCTTGGTCTTAAAAACTTGGTCTGCCATGTTCAGTTTCAATTAAACAAAGTCAAGTACAACTTCGAACCTCAAAGATACAAACTTTTCGATGTATTCAAAAATGGGGTCTTCTGATTCTTGATGGGTTTTAAGTACTTGCAGAAAAAGAAGATAGATTTTTACGGGAAAATCAAAATAGTCGTCTTGAATCTTGATCAGGCGTTTGGTTGCCGAGAAAAATAATAAAAAACTGAAGGAAAATGAAGGGGAAGTTGGTTATGCTTCTGGTGAACAGGAATTTAGAGAAACGGAGAGAAAACTGATTAAAGATAGAGTTTATACGCGAGAGAAGCGGATTTTAAAATTAAACCATCTCCGATTCCGAGAAACCCGAAAGTGAACTGATCATATCATTGTTCGTTGTTTCGTACACATACGAACAACTAGTGGAGTGTGGAGTATATCTGAATCTGATTGAAATATATATTAATATTAGTTAATGATTTCTTGACCAAATGAAAAAGAAAGAGTTCAGTGAAAATTTGTGTCCTACCAAAATGCGGGTCTATGAGCCACCTGACTTCCATCGGGGGATGGCGTTGTGAGTGGTGGAGGTTTTAGTTTGTTGTTTTGGGCTTATTCTGAAGTTTACGTTATGTTTGGCTACGAAACTAGGGGAAGAATTTACCTTGATATTTTTAGTAATTGTTTTGCATTTGGATCAAGAATTGGTTACGGAGATTAGGGAAGTTTAATAATTAATTTTCTTGAAATATTAGTTTGTTGTTATCAAATATAGTTCATTACGGAAAAAGTTGTTCGTTTATAATTAAAAGGTCACAAATTTAAATTACGTAAAAAAAAAAGTTGTGTATATCAATTAGGAAAGGTTGTGTATATCAATTACGATAATCTTATGCACTTGAAATGTTGACTATATTAAACCAATTTTAATCAGTTGACTTGCACATAATTAAATAAGAAATTAAAATTTAATGCTATATTAATGAGTTTTTTGGGGGTAAAATCTATAAAGAAAGAGATTCATAACTCTATTTTTTCCCTTTTATTATAATTATTTAATTCTTATTGAATTTTGCTCATATAAAAATAATTATTTTTCTTTTCCATCTCGCCTTCATTGATTATTTCATAGTTATCAAATTTTGCTAATACGTAAAATTTGAAAAAACTTAAGTATGTAACTTAACTCTTAATAATACATAAATTTATCCTTACTAATAGCTTCCGTTGAGTAAGAGTATCACATGAAATTCAGGCAAATACCATTTGGTCGAGTACCTGAAAGCTGACGAGAAAATGACGTGGCAAGATAATACTGTTATGATTTGCTTAATTTAATTTGCCGGCGGCAGGCAATTAGATCATACCGGATTCAGATTATTGCGGCAGATACTCGAATAGGGATGCCCATGGATTTGATGACATCCCAATCAAATAGTAATTTAAAATATAATTGTTTACATATGGGTATGTCTAGCAATAAGGTTGGCCCCATGAAATTCAGGGGAAAGGTCAAGAACAACAAAGAAGAAAAACGATAATACCATGTTATCCAAGTCATCCAGTGATAAAGATGCCATGGCTTGTTGAGCTCTTTCTGCATCTTCGACTGAAAGCTTGCTTTGCTCGTGTTGGCCATCATTTCTGCGCTCATGTTCTTCATCAGCAATCAACCAGAGATAAGAAACACAAACTGAAATATTACATGGCCTACATGTGTAAAATCATAGCTCAGATCTTCAGTAAAAATTTATTTGAAGTCAACTTAAAAGGGTCCCGGTACGAAGACAAGGATACAAATTATATAAACCACATAGCTGAATCTTATTAGTTTCGCCCGTACAGTTTGGATGCAAATTAATGTATGATATTATTTAAATTAATAAAAAAGGTTTTATTTATTTTTAAGTATTAATTTAATTAATATTTTATGTTTTAATACTAAAGATAAAATCTTTGGAATAATTACTGTATAATTAAAATTATGATGAGATCATAATTATGATATTTAATTTACATTTATGTGTTATTCCTAAATGTTCCTAGTTGTAGTTTTATCAACACTGGATATTGTTGAAACGGTAAAACTAACACACATTATATTTCTTTCTTATAAAAAAAGTAATGGATCACATAAATTAAAATATAGAGATACTTAAACTAATGCGTGGGTGATTATTAGAAAATAAGTTACTGAACTGACCCGATTATGAGAATTCCGAATGGAATATTACTTATGTGTCCATGGATTATCTCATAATGATAGTTGTATAATTGATCCTTAGACTTGAGATTACCAAGGTATCTAGTATGAAAATTACTGTGTTTTGATGCTACTTATGAATCGTCCTAGGATAATTCAGTTAGTAGTAATTGGATACAGTATTAACCATATTTAGATAGTTGAGTAAGTCAATATAGGATTCGTCACTCTAAAGTAATTAGAGAGAATATTCTACTGTTATTGATTAGTAATGATTTATGGAATTCTATGGTCAGAGTGAATTGATATTTGAAAACTTTTCAAATTTTAATTATAAATCAATTACTAATTAGCAAGAACGTCCAATCATTATCAATTACTAATTAGCAAGAATGAACATGATTGGATGATAAGAGTAAACATTGTTTCCATACTCTGTCCAATTAGAATATTGAATGATGAAACGATTAAATTATACATTATAGCCATGCATGAACAGGTTAAGTCAATCACTTTTATATTCCTGATATTTGGGTAATCATGACATGTTGCTAAACGTCAATCATAATTTATGATTATGAATTATTTAATTGGAGAATTAAAGATAAATTGAAAGAACTTTTAATTTATCCAATTCTAATTGCGAATTAGAATTATAATTTATAATCATTGCCAATTTATTAGGAACCTAATGGGTTACACATCAAAGAGCAATTTGTGAAAGAAAAATCAATTTAATTAAGTTGGACTTAATTATAAAGTTTAGGAAACTTTGGGAATCAAATATGAGATATTTGATTTTATTTAAATTAAATTAAATTAATTAGAATTAGAATTAGAATTTGATTTTAATTATAATTATAATTAAAGAGATTTAATTTTAATAAAAGATTGTTAGGATTTTTTCTATTTAAAAGGAAGAGCTTTTTAGAAGCTAACACTTTTTTATTTTCTTCCTCTCAAATCAGTTTGAGAATTGCTCTGTGGATACCATTAGAGGTTGGACACTTGAACAGCTCGTGATTAATCAATCAGAAAAGGTTTCAAAGATTTTTCAATAGAAAGCGAACAAGGTACAGTTTCTAAATCGTTTATGTTTTATTCAAGTTTATTCAATTATCAGGATCCGCTTGGAATCTGTAAAAAATTTTGTTTTCTGCTACGCCTATAATTTGATCACGGTCGGATTCCAACAGTGGCATCAGAGCCTTCTTTAATTGTTAATCTTAAATCAGAGGCTTGATTGTTATTGATTTGTTTAAAAATTAAAGTTTTTACGAACTGTTCTTTGCGACTGTTTTTGTCTGTTCTGGAATTTGTTGTTTTCAGTTTGCATATGTTCTACCCATCTATGCATTACAATTGTTGTGCTTCTTACGGGACAATTAATTTTTTAAAAATTTATACCTTTGAGAGCATATACGATGCTTATGCGATGGTTTTGAAAATTGTTTTCTCTGTAACTTGAGTTTTGAGTTTTGGATATTGATTGAGTTATGCGTCGAAATCCTTATTTTTCTGCCGCCCTTGTTATCTAGATCTGAAAAATTTTATGGGTTAACAACCTTGTATTGTGCTTCTTCATGTTTGTGTTTGTCGAATCATCACCCATCTGTGGTGAAAAACGACTGGGTCGCCAGCGACGCCCATGGCTGGCATCGCTAGCAACGCCAGTGGGTTGCTTACGATGCCAATCGTTGGCGTCGCTAGGGTGATTAAACACCCATGGATGACGCGAGTCAAATGAGGGGACGGTGGAGACCAGTCGACAGTAGGAAGCAGCGCACAGAAGTTGGGAAGTCCGAAGAAGCCGACGGTGTGAAGCAGAAACGTGGGTTGGTGGGTTGTGATGTGGGTGTTGATTGAGGCAGAAGTGGGAGGGAGCGGTTGCAGAAGATGACGGGAGACGCATTTCTACGGTTCTGTTCTCTCTTCTGTCACCCTCTCACGCCCCTCTTACTGTAGCTTGATGTGACCAATAAACTTTGGAGTTTTTGGTCCAAGCTATTGTTCACCTAAATCCTATATGCTTCTGTTCTCTTTTTTATGCCCTCTCATTGTAGCTTTTGGAGTTTTTGGTCCAAGCTACTGTTTATCTAAATCCTTCAGCTGCAAAACGTATAAGTTCTTGAGAAGTAGAAGCGACATCGTAGATGTTGACTGGCATGTGCAACCTACCTTTCCCCACGTGTCATCAGCACGCGCCAGACACCCTCCCAACCCTCTTTTACGTTTGTTAAATATTTTTAAACCCTTAAATCTTCAATTTAATTAATTTAATAGAGATTAAATTAATTTACACTCCTAATAAAATTGAAAAGTGTTTTACT
>JANZLC010000008.1:6427779-6446497 GCA_026413385.1 Erythroxylum gracilipes | reverse complement strand
AATCTTAATTTTCATTTTTATTCTACAAAATAGAATAGTTGTTCTCTTGACATATGGATGAGATTGATCTTGGTAGTGGAATAAGCATATGACAGATGGTAATGGAATAAGCATGTTGTATATGATGAAATTCTTTTTTTTATGCCAAATATATTGTTTTATATTACACAACAATTGGAAAGTTAAAAACTCTAGTTATAAATAGAAATTTCAACTCCTTGAAAGGACATAAAGGTTTCAAAAAATTCTTTTGTCCAATATAAGTTTCAATTATCTCCTTTGATAAATTAAAAAAACAAACAGAAGAAAGGAAGTCTCATTTTTCTTTCATTCTTTTCTCCTCTTTTCTCCTCAATATTTTCTTTTTTTTTTCCTTGTGTAAGTAAGAATTTATCTTTTCTCCTCTTTTCTTTTCAATATTTTCTTTCTTTTCTCTTGTATAAGTAAGGATCCAAACAAAAGCTTTGGTTTCATCGGAAGGCATAAAGTAATTGGCCCATAATGTATAGTATACATATGATTGCCACCAACAAGACGCTGTAATTTCAACTTGCCATCCTGGGGATTTCTTTTGTCTTGGAAACCCTAGTTAGTCGTCAGACAGGATTTTACCGCTAAATCTATCCAGCCCTATAAAACCGTAATGAACTCACGTCGAACCTTTGGCTACCTCCACAGAAGCAAAATTTTCCCGAAGTGCGAAACATCTTGAACTCTTCACCAATTTCTCTGCTATTCTTTTCGAAAGATTGCCTGTTACTATCATAGACTCGAGACCCTGGCAAATTTCATATCCTTCACTCTCTGTTTCGTTAGAAACTAGACATGTTCCTTATGCTTTCAGAAGCGCAATCACATCTATACAGAGCAATTGCAACGACCACATCTAGAGTTCAGCCAATCCTTCACAGAAAGGAGCCCAACAGACATCAAAAGTTCCCTTCTTTTATGCACCCCTTTTCATCTATATAGCGACCCATCTGATATTTTTGTACGTATTTGTCATTAAAGCTTCTGTCTTTTTCTTCATTCAAATTCGCCACCTGGTATTTGCGAATTCTTTGAGGAAAGGAGGTTTCTTGTTTTGAGTTGTAGGAAAAAAAAATTGGCCAGTGATCTGTTGTATGTTCTCTGTAAAAATGGGTGATTTTGATATCCAAAAAATCCGAAATATATGCATATTGGCACATGTTGATCATGGCAAAACAACCCTTGCCGACCATCTGATTGCTGCCACTGGCGGTGGTGTGCTTCACCCAAAATTAGCGGGGAGGCTTAGGTTCATGGACTACCTTGATGAGGAACAGAGGCGTGCAATAACAATGAAGAGCTCTTCGATAGCTCTCCAATATGGGGATTATTCGATTAACCTTATAGATTCTCCTGGTCACATGGACTTTTGTAGCGAGGTTTCTACTGCTGCAAGATTGAGTGATGGAGCATTGATTTTGGTTGATGCTGTAGAGGGAGTTCACATACAGACACATGCTGTCTTGCGACAGGCTTGGATTGAGAAACTCACACCATGTTTGGTGCTTAATAAGATTGATAGGTTGATTTTGGAGTTGAAGTTGAGCCCAATGGAAGCTTATACCCGGCTGTTAAAGATTGTTCATGAGGTGAACGGTATCATGAGTGCTTATAAGTCCGAGAAATACTTGTCCGATGTTGATTCCATACTTGCTGGCCCATCTGATTTGGTGGGTGATGAAAATATTATGCTTATAGAGGATGATGAAGAGGATACCTTTCAACCCCAAAAAGGTAACGTGGCATTTGTGTGCGCTTTGGATGGGTGGGGTTTTACTATTAGTGAATTTGCTGAATTTTATGTTTCAAAGCTTGGGGTTAGTTCAGCTGCATTGCAGAAGGGTTTGTGGGGTCCCAGGTACTTAGTTAGGAAGGATGATAAACTGATGATTGTGGGGAAGAAGGGAACAGGAGGAAGGAAGACTAAGCCTATGTTTGTGGAATATGTGCTTGAGCCGCTATGGCGGGTTTACCAGTCAGCATTAGAGCCTCTTACAAACAAAGATATACTTGATAAAGTTATTAAATCATTTAACTTGAGTGTTCCCCCTCGCGAACTTCAGAATAAGGATCCTAAGGCTGTGCTTCAAGCAGTTATGAGTCGCTGGCTCCCTTTGTCAGATGCAATTTTGTCAATGGTGGTGAAGTGTATGCCGGACCCGCTTGCTGCACAATCTTTTCGGATTGCACGCTTACTTCCTAAAAGGGAAGTTCTGTACGATGGAGTGGACTCAAGTATCCTTGAAGAGGCAGATCAGGTCAGAAAGTCGGTTGAGGTTTGTGATATTAGTCCAGAAGCTCCTTGTGTTGCTTTTGTGTCCAAAATGTTTGCTGTGCCAACAAAAATGCTACCTAAAAAGGGTCCAAATGGCGAGATTTTGAGCAATTCCAGTGACGAAAGTGGAGATATTGAATCAGATGAATGTTTTCTTGCATTTGCTAGAATTTTTAGTGGTGTTCTTTATTCCCGACAAAGAGTTTTTGTGCTTTCAGCATTATATGACCCATTGAAGGGGGATTCAACACAAAAGCATCTTCAGGAGGCTGAGCTGCATTCCTTGTATCTTATGATGGGCCAAGGCTTGAGACCAGTGACCTCTGCAATGGCAGGGAATGTTGTGGCTATCCGTGGCCTTGGCACGCATATATTAAAGAGTGCAACTCTTTCTTCGACAAGAAACTGTTGGCCTTTCTCAAGCATGGCATTCCAGGTAGCACCTACTCTAAGAGTTGCAATTGAGCCTTCTGATCCAGCAGATATGAGTTCTTTGATAAGAGGTTTGAGGCTTCTGAACCGGGCTGATCCATTTGTCGAAGTCACGGTTTCTTCTAGAGGGGAAAATGTGCTTGCTGCTGCAGGAGAGGTCCATTTGGAGAGATGCATTAAGGATTTGAAGGAGAGATTTGCAAAGGTGAGGCTAGAAGTCTCTCCTCCTCTTGTTTCCTACAAGGAAACTATTGAAGGGGATGCATCCAATCCCTTGGATGGTCTCAAGTCATTGAGTAGGAGCTCCGACTATGTTGAGAAAATGACACCAAATGGGAGATGCATTGTTCGTGTGCATGTCATGAAACTTCCATCAACGTTAACCAAAGTGCTTGATGAGAGTGCTGATATTCTTGGAGACGCCATTGGTGGTAACCTGTGGCATGCACAGAGAGTCTCTGAAACACAAAGATCCAGGATCATGCAGGATGAAAATCCACTTGAAGAACTCAAAAGGCGCATAGCAGATGCTGTTGAGAGTGATACTGTCTCGATGAATGAAAATGACAAAGATTGGGTTGAGAAGTGCAAACTTAAGTGGCAAAAATTTCTTAGGAGAATATGGGCACTTGGCCCAAGACAAGTTGGTCCTAACATCCTCTTTACTCCAGAACGCAAAAGGCAAAGTAATGTTGGTTCTGTTCTTGTACGGGGTTCCCCTTATGTATCAGAAAGATTAGGCTTGGTGGATAATTCTATTGCCAGGGACACACCTGATGATAAACCCTCTGAAGCAATTCAAGCTTTACATGTGGAAGCAGAGAGTCTTCAAAGCAGCGTTGTGTCTGGATTTCAACTGGCAACAGCCGCTGGACCATTATGTGATGAACCAATGTGGGGATTGGCATTTCTTATTGAGACTTACATATCTCCCCTGACTGAGAGGTCTGATGAGTCTGAATCTGACCAACAATACGATCAGCATGGCATATTTACCGGACAAGTTATGACAGCTGTTAAGGATGCATGTAAAGCAGCTGTGCTTCAGAAAAAGCCACGCATTGTTGAAGCAATGTACTTTTGCGAGCTGAACACTCCAGCTGAGTATTTGGGTTCTATGTATGCTGTTCTACATCGGAGACGAGCGCGGGTCCTGAAGGAGGAAATGCAGGAGGGATCTCCACTGTTTACAGTCCATGCATACCTGCCGGTTGCTGAAAGTTTTGGCTTTGCTGATGAGCTTAGAAGATGGACTTCAGGGGCTGCAAGTGCTCTCCTTGTTTTAAGCCACTGGGAAGCACTTGCTGAAGATCCTTTCTTTGTGCCAAAAACAGATGAGGAAATTGAAGAGTTTGGAGACGGATCTAGTGTTCTTCCTAACACAGCAAGAAAACTTATCGATGCTGTCAGGCGACGCAAAGGCCTTACTGTGGATGAAAAAGTTGTCCAACATGCAACTAAACAGAGGACCTTGGCTCGTAAAGTTTAATATTTGCCGTTAGGCACCTTTATTTAATTAGATTTCTTGATCAGTTTCCATAGTATACATTAAACATTTAACTGAATTCTCCTCAGATTGATATATCAAATAGATTCTATAATTTAAGATTCTATCCAAATCTTTTTGTTTTGCAATTCTAAATAGCTTTATGTATATTCTCCATATCAAATAAATTCTCCATGCAAAAACACCCCCGGAGACGGAGATCAATAACAATTAAAAGAGTTATACATTGCACATGATGATGCCATAACCACAATAGTTGAATCCGCCAGTCTTCAACGCCATCCCTACTGTTGGTCTCTTCACCTAGATGCACGGGATGTGCCGTTAATACAAAGGAATTCAGAAGGTTGATATACAGGCTATACAGTACGTGCTAATTGTTGTCAAGGAAATGCGAGCTAAAAAACCAAGTGGCTGTCAGGAGGTTCAACGCGCGCCTCTAGTAGCATTTTTGCCTCGAGAACAAAAGCCTGTATAATCTGAAGCTCTTCTTCCATCTTTTCTGAAGGGCTGATTGTATCTTCCAACAATCTGATCGGCATCTCGGCAGTTGCCCTCCTTACCGTTCTCAACTCTTCTATTCTTTTTAGTTCCGGTAGTAGTTCTTCTTCCAGTATCTTCATCTCAGCCTCCTTCGCATCTGCATCAAACACTAGCTGATGATATTCTAAGAACAAATCAAGAATTTCAGACATTCCGTCTTCCCTGATCTCCAAGATTGATTCTTTCTCTTGCACTACACCCTTAAGTGCATGTTCCATCTCCTCTACAGACCTTGACCCTTTCTGTATCTCCAGTTCAACTTCCTGTATCTCACTCTTTGTCTTTAGAAATTTCTTGTTCTTCTCCTCAAATTTTCTTCTTATGAGACTCAGTCTTTCATGGGACAGCCTTATTTCCGTTTGCAATTTGCTTTTCTCTTCCTCAGACTTCAGCAATTCTGTAGCTTTGCCACCTACATACCGCTGGGACGTGTCAACTCTCTCAATATTATCTATAGCAAATAGAACCTTTTCACTTTCCTGCCTTCGCTTCTCTTCTTCAAGTTTGGATTTCAAAGTCGCAAGATTGTTTCTCAGATCATACTCTGTTTCTTGAATCCTCCCAAGCTCGATTTCAAGGTCATCCTGGCAGCTTTGGAGGCCGGCCAATTCGTTTTTCTTTTGTTCCAGGTAAGACAATGAAGCAGTCACCCTTCCTCTAGCTCGAACTTCACGCTGTTCAAAGTAGGAAACTGATGAAGAAAAGTTTGATAGGGAATACCTAAGTGCTGACAACTTCTTATCCACAAGTCCTTTCCTTTCTTGTGCTTGGGAAGAAAGGAGCTCCACAGATGCAAGCTCTTGCTGCTTGACCTGAAGTTCATTCTCTACTACTTTGATTTCTCTTGAGAGGTTACCAAAATCTAAAAAAGCTTTTTCAAACAAACTGAACATTGGTACATATTTGGTAGTATCAGAAAGCTTTTTCTTTGCAGTTTCAAGCTTCTCCCTGACCACATTTAGATCTGAACTTCCCATATTAGGAAAAGTTCCTCTACGGTCTGCACCCTGCAGAGTTTTTCCATCTTCCTCTCCAAATTCTGCATTCATGTGACTGTCGTCCTCCATTAAACTTTTGGTGCCATCATTAATAGGAGGTCCAAAAGAATCAACGCATTCTGCTGCATCAACTTCAACAAGCTTTTCTGGGCAATCGATGTCTCTGAACTCAACCCTGTTTTGTCCACTAGAAGACAGCATTCTTTTGAATTCATCCCTCTCGTGCATTGCTTTTTCATACAAATTCATCAATTTTTCATTTTCTTCATGCACTTCCAAAAGCTGATACTCTAGGTTCTTAACAACTGTGCTTGTCTCAGTTTCCTTTACTGGTTCAGCACTACCACCAGTTTTATTCCTTTCCTGGTCTTCTTGTTCAACTCTCCTAGCTTCAACCAAATTCTTGTAGCTATTTTCTGAAGCTGCTCGTTCGTACATTTCAATGAGACTGTTTTTTTCCTCAATTAAGGCTTTAAGCTTTTTTTGGAGCTCATCATTTGCCTCATTTGATGCTTTAAGCTTCAGCTGTAGCTCATCGTTCTCTTTAGAAAGTATAATTGCTTCCTCATGAGCTTCTGCTTCTCTTTGACTGGCGGCAGCAATGGCATCAACCATTGTTTTGAGCTCCATTTGGTTATCAGAATTAATGATTGAGCATTCGCTTGACAAAGGAGGAAGCTCAACTTGATGCCTTCCCTCCCTTGCGGCTCTAAGGAGAGATCTCTCTTCCTCTAACTTTGTGACAAGATCATTGACATACCTACAAAATCATGTGTTCATGCGAACACCAATTGCTGTTAAGAAAATGAAAGATATAAAAGATAATGGTCTTTTATCACATTCAACATGGGTGAATAAAAAAATTAATAAATAAGAATTCTTATTCACATTTATATCACAATCAGGATATAAATGTAGATGTTAACTTCCTATTGCATAAAATGTAAATGGTGCATAAACCAACAACTTAGCCTTCTTGGGTGACATAAAGATAGGATTGCGCTTTCTAGGATGATACAGAGATAGGATTACCTCCCCACTCACTAAAACTCAAAACTCTCATAAGTAACAAAGGATACGATAATACTTATGGAAACAAAAATAAAGTAGGATCCATTAATGCCTAGGAAAGAACTCCTTAGTTTAGGGTATTAAATTGAACTAACAAATGATAGTGTTTTCAGTTATCATTAATCAAGTCTTTTGTGACATTTATAAAAGGATAAGTTTAGCTGCTTGAAAAATATTTATCAGGTCGATAACTACAAACATGTTAAATCTTTTAAACATAAACTCGAAATAACTAGTGAACTTTTTACCTTTCCAATTCTTCTTTCTCTGCCAGACATACATCCAACTGCTTGCGAAGTGTGTCAATTTCATCCTGCTTTTGAATAGCCTATAAAGGGTTCCTATTTCAGTAATTTTTATCAAATACAGAATGAAAAAGTTCATCGATAGAAAACTATTTCTACCTGTACTCGAAGGAATTCATTCTCCTCGTTTACTGCAGAGTGCCAAGGCAATCTCGGCTCCTGTATTAAACAGATTAACCCCTATCAACACGCTCTTCAGGCTAACATATGTATAGTAGCTAATAGCACTAAACATGACAATTTACAGCAATACAGAGTTATTAAGTTCAACATAATGACAAGGGAAAAGGAGATAAATGCATTCTTCCAATGGAATAATATTTTGACCACTTATGAGCCTCATCAAACAGAATAGCTTTTTGACATCAGAACCTTTAAGAACTATACCTGGCTAGAGATTGGTTGATCGTCTTGAGCTTCTGTTACGACTACTATATTTGTTTTCTGCAATATAATCAAAGCCAGAATTCAACATTTGAAAGAGAAAAGGAATGCAAACAATGTGCATTTCACCACCAAATTAAAGCTGTGAGAAGAACCTGAGCTGCCAAGGATTCTGATTCGTGCATAAGTTTCCAATCAAGTGCTTCCAGTAACTGCTCATGCAATCCATGTTATAGAATTACGTTCAGAAGATGCATATAGTTTTAGGTAAGCTCCTAGTGTAATACTTTGAATGTTATTTTTATACCTTATTCTGCAACATTGTGATCTGCTCGCTCATCATCTCCCGTTCACCTTCCTCATAAAATGACTTTAATCTGTGGATTAGAGGAAGAATTAAGTCTCACTTTATAAGACAATGTTGCAGATGAATTCTATTTGTCCGTGAAAGAAATACACTAATAACAATCTACCCATAGCAAAACATGAACAAAATAAATGCTAGTTTTACAAAATTTTGGCTTTTAATCTTCACTCCAAGAATGATCAGTATGCAGCAAAGCTAGTTCATCAGCATTATGCAACCGACTCTTGCAGAGTAAGACAAACAAGGGCATTAATGTGTAAGAGTGAGACGTTAAGAATGACATGCCTTCTGATTTCTTCCTTTAGGCGCAAATTCTCCATGGCAAATCTTGTAACTTCATGATTCCTATCAACCTGAGCACGTAGAACTTCAATCTCCTTCAGATGTTCCTCCTTCTCTTTCAGTAAGTGTGTCTCAGCAGCAATTTTCCCTGATGCAACAGCCTCAAGCCTCTTAATTCCAGCTTCTCGGAACCTTAGTCTCATTTTAAGGCCTTGTATCTCATCCTCTCTTTGTTTTGCCTAGTAATTCAAAATTTAGAAGAGAGAAATTCCGAAAAATGATGAGCTTGAAATCACAAGAATACTATCAAATTCTGAAATTCATAGAAAAATGTACGCATTTTGTCTGCACTGCATGTGTATATTTTTTTCAAGAAATTTATTGATATACACATAAATTATAAAATCTGCATTTAGATTGAAGGGAAGAGGACCAAGGACCTAGAGATACACGACTGGTTCGAAAACTGGTTATCCTGGGTTAATGAAGTATCCAACTTTGTCTTCTCAACTTCTGAATCAAAATGAAAAAGATCTATATTTAACTATTTCCATTCAATATAAATGTTTCTATCCTACCCAATTCTTGGGCTATATTCCACTTCCTAGTTGCTTGGCCCACATATCTTCTTCCAATTTCCATTTTTACAGAATACAAAGGGAAACATGTCCAGTCCTTGTCTACATCTCAAACGTACAGCATCAACCCCAAATGGGAGATAGATGTTGCATGCATACCAGTCGTAGAGCTGCTTGAATTTCTTCTGTTGATGCCTTCAATGCAGAATCTTTATCTTTTTCCCTCTTGAATGCCGCAACAAGGACAGCTTCGTAGTCTTTCTTCTGAAAAGGGACAAAGAAAATAATAGTTCTTTACGAAGATTCAAATCCGAATATGCCGAGCTAGAGCAAAACCAACACCTACCTGAGATGACGTTTTTTCTGACAGAAGTGGACTAAACGATTCTGCTTCCCACTTAAATATTCCCGGAGATCCTGGAAAGCTTATCACTGAATTGTCATTTTCCAAATTTTCAGCTGATCCATTGACTAAACCACGAAGACGGGATACTTCTTTCTGAAAATTCAGCTCCAATTAGTATAATGATTTACTATTGCTATCACATTAATACTATTTATTAGGAAAATAACTCATTATTTCAGAAAGAAAATGAAAATTTCCACCTATAGCCTGACCGTAGTGATGTTTATTGTGGTTACATTCATAAGTAGCTTGGTCCATCTTACTCTGGAGACATTTGGTGTCACCACTTCATGGTAAATAAGCATAGATGAGAAAATCTCAAATCAAGTACAGTACCTTAAGCTGTTGAATTTGCATTCGCATGGCAATGACATCCCCCGAGGTGTCTTCATTAACAATTGCCTGAGACAAGCAGAAAGTTCAGTAGCAAGACAACGAGGATTAAAATGGTATAGATGTTGGTCAAAGCCCCAATTTATTGCATATTGAAATTACGAGGGAATTAAAAGAGAAGAGATGTGAATGAGTCAAATAATTTATACTTCCTAAATCAATTCCTTTACATTGCAGGCATGTCTTCCAAACAAACAATATAATGTACTGACTGTAGCTTCATACATTGTTTTTAATGAATTTCGCACGTTGTGCGAACTTGAAAGTGCTTAATGTCTCCAGAGAACAGCTGCAAGAAAACCAACAAAAATCAAAAGGCAGTTATATGTTTAATGCCATAAACATTGCATCCTATTGAAAATTACGAGATGAAAAAATTTAGAACATCAAGCTTATATCATATATATAAAGATGTAAAGCATATTATTGTAAGCTACAAAAATTCGAGATATAACTGCCACTAAAATGAACAACAAAAAGGTTAGCAAAGTATGGAAATTTATGTTCTGTTGTCTGCTTGGCAATGTTGGCAGCAACGCTTTCTAATTCAAGTGAGATTCAACTCTTCTTACCTATGGCGTAATTTTTCATATGCCATAGAGAGAAGAATAAAAAGGGAAAGATTATTCCAATGAAACAATTTTACCATCACAAGGAAATAAAGACGGCATTGGGGAAGCTAAGAAATTCAGGAGCATAAAAAGCAACAATGACAAAACGAAAATGGCAACTTACCATAACGACGGACTAACATTTGCAATTATGATGGTTTTTGAATTCCCTCCAAGAGAATCCTGATGCATAGATAATACCAATTAACAATCAAGTACAATTTTCCTTTTCAAAGCCGATGAAGATGTGGGGAAGTCAAATGAAAATTTTCAGTCTACTGAAGCTGCATGTAGCCCCGCAGAAGCTATCTAATCTCAACCCTAACATTCATATTTTCACTTTCAACTCCCTATTCTCAAGGGCTTGAATTTCTGCTTACGTAACATCCTTTATATAGGTATTTTGATAAAGCTCAATTTCATTAAGGTATATTATCCAATGAAACTTTAAGTGATTCAAAGAGCATGGGAAGATGAAGAAGAGAATGTTTGCTAAACAAGAAAACTAACTGAAGCCATATTGTTTCAGAATCAGCATAATCTAGATTATAGCTACTCAGATATTATGGACAGATACCTGAAGCAAAAAAGTGAGCTTGGAATCACGGTAAGGAACATGGAGCGTCTTTCCATTCGACATGCTCACGAGGTTCATAATCACTAGCCTGTAAAAACCAAAAGCTCAGTGGATTAACCTGGCAAATAAGTGGCAATATGAGAATACAGAGGTGTTGAAAAATTGAAATTCTTAAAGTTGATTAAACAAAGTACTGAAAGTTATGAACACGGTACCCCAATGTTGAAAGAGACTTGTTAATATTGGTAGCTTCCTTAAGACGTTCACCTTCAGCACCAGAACTCTTCTGTCTGTTATAATAGATACACAATAAAGTCACTAAGTTGATGAAAGGCATGCGCTTCTAAGTAAACGCAGAGACCGTTTTACATCCACAGAATAGTACCTCTCAGATCCTGCTAAATCAACAAGATTTAGCCGAGCAAATCTATGGTGAGTTATGCCTTGGGACTCCCACTGACAATAAACAAGCATAATAACAGTCAAGAAAAAGTTCAATGCATGCAGAATACATTATTCTTCAGAGAACAAATTCTAGGGAGTCCAATAAAGTCTGATAAAATCAAGTTTTCCACTTTGATCAAATGACAAAAACTTTATGAATGCTTAGAGGAGATGATCTGCAAAAATTTTACAAGGAGACCTAATTAGGAAAATTTCCTGTCAAGGAATGCTTCTAACCATGGAAACATGTTCGTTTTGATCAAAATTGACCATCTTGTAAAGATATAATTCTGTCAATCCCTGCTAATTATTTTTCCAATGAAATTTGGTTTATCAGTACAAAACCAGTTCTTGAAATTGTGGATGGATAATCCCAAGTTTCTTACTTCATGTGAAACTTTTGAAAGGCGGAAAATGCAAATAATTCATTTTAACCATAAAGGAATAGAGAAACTAAGTCTTAGTTCTTTGAAAATTCAAGTGTAATTTCTCAATACCTCAATTCATGAAGGCTACAAATAAATAACATCCATCAAAAACATGGTTGTCTTACCTCTCTTGCATATAACGGGTGAAGAACAGACTTCTGTTGTCATATTTATAGATTCCAGTATCGGATAAAAGAACTAACCTTACTTTCAATGATGCATGTAAATACACTGTGAGAACGACTACTAGCGTGATTCATATTTGTAGCTGCTACCTTCCTGTTTGCTGCACCCTGTAAATGCGGTGGAGGCTTTAACAGCTAACTTGAATTTTTCAGTAAATTACTAGAATCACGGTAGAAAAGAAATTTCTAACTTAATACATGTGGGAATAGTATATGATACTGATCATAGTTTGTAAGTAGAACTCTCCATTTAAACTGGGACCATAAATTGCTAGAGTTAATTATGCACCTGAAGAAGTTGTTGAATTACATCACGGGCACTTGACACTTCCACCTCCTTTAAGTTCTCCACATAAATGCCTTTCTTTACATCCTCTCTAATCTGAAATAAGTAGATCAAGTAAAGCCAAATAGGAAAGAAAATATTCATGCTAGAGCAATTCATAAATAAACATATTTTTCTTCTAAGATATGTTGTATGACTGCAAGTATAAGAGAAACATGTGGTCTTTTTCAAGCTCTGTATCAAATATAGCATCACAGTTTTCAAATTGATTCTAGCAGTATATAAAATTGATGAAAAGCCAAAAGAGCCACTCCTAACCAAGCAACAATAACAAGGGTCTGAAATTAATCAAGTGATTTAAACCTGTAAATTATTTGATGATGGATCCAGAAGATCAAGAATCTGTTCGTTGTAGATCTCCAAGAATGAGCATTTACAAGTAAATTTTAGGTTTTCATCTTTACGAGCCTCTTTTTCCTGCCAAAAATTCAAAAAATTGACAATTTAAGGTAGATGAAGAAATATTGACATAAAAGAAAATGAATGAAGCAAAGAAAGCAAATCATAAAACCTAGTTTAGTCTTTGACCATCACTTGCACTTCTAGATCACTTCAATGGGTACAAGGAAGAGGCAATTAAAAGTTGTGTAAATTTTCAGAATGAAAGCATAAACTTTTGGGATTTCTAAGGTGTACCCTATGTAACCATTAAGCAAATGAAGTTTTTATTTCTCAGTTATTTTCTTTTTTGCCCAACTATAGAGCTTCATCTATCAAAAACATCAAGAGAGAAAACATGAAGCTCTAAAAGTTTTTAACTCAGATTCATAAGAATAACCAAGGATTTGAAAGATGTAATTTAAGTTGACAGTCTAACAGATCATAAACAGCAATGTATTGCTGTACGTGATAAATATCCTGCAAGCCTTTTACTGAAACATAGAACTAAAAAATGCAACCCGGTGCATACATGATTGTGAAAGTGATGAACTATAAAATATGTAACCAAGAGAAGTTATATATATAATATTTTTCTGACAGAGACCCACAAACCTTCTGGATTCTTGAAAACAAATATTCAAATACTCTAGGGGTCATTCCACAATTTACACTATGTCTTCGAGTGCCACTCTCAATGTCTCCAAGCATCGTGTGAGTCTTTCCACTTCCAGTCTGCATGTATAGAATGTAAGGTCATGAAAAACCAAGACTAACCTAAGGACATTAATAAATAAATTCATGATCAGGTAGCAAGTTCAATCTTTCTTAATTTGGTTAGTAACAGCAACTAAATACTACATGTTAGCCTTTTCTTTCCAATATCTGATCGAATGAAGTAAACTATAACAAACACATGGGACAAATTGCTCACTTGGCCATAAGCAAACATGCAGCTATTGTATCCTCCCACACAATTTTCAACCATAGGAACTCCAGCCACTTTGAAAAGTTTCTCCTGTCACATAACACAGATCAAGTACATTGCTAAGACAATTGAGCCCATTATAAATAGCACACTGACTTCAGTGTTGCGCATGTAGGCATGTCAACATCAAAAGGAAAGAAAACACAAAAAGAAAAAGACTACCTGACTGACACTCTCATCAGCAACAAGATCAAAGGTAAAACGCGATTCAGGATGCCCAGTCCAAGTAATTGTCTGGCAGCTTTCCTGCCTTACGCATTTGCTATAGCCTTGTTGAGAGATTTCTGTGCTGCTTAGAGGACGAACTCTAATAATAACCTACAATCATTTAACAGAATGAATAACCGACATACATCCGGAGAGATACATTTAAAAATTAGAACATGCCGCTCTCAATTGGAATATTATCATTTTCTTAAAAGAAACAACATAAAGCAGTATATTTAAGTAATTAGGATCAATTCAGCTTAACAATCTACAAGCACGTTACTACCTGCACATTATGATCATTCCAGAACGACGGGTCTTCACATAACTCAAAACTCTGTGCATGTGATGGAGGCGGCAGTGGTGGTACCGATCTAGTGACACTAACTTCACCGTCGTCCCACTCACCGATGCTCCTAACTGCAGGCGTCATAACCAGGGACTGAGCCTCTCGGTTGACCGATTTCAACAGATCGGGAGATCTCTGTGTCGCCGTGCCAGTCTCCGACGACGACCGGTCGTGGAAGCCGAAGCGGCTCTTGATTGCGCTCGCCGCCTCTGAAATGAACGGCATTTCGTAGAGCTTTCTACTCGATGTTTGTTTCTTCTAGAAAAAAGCAATATGTTTACTAGGACTGGCGTATAAGAAGGGGGTTTTGGAGAGAGATGACGGGGCTGTTTGGGAGCAGACAAAAAGCTAGAGAGAAAAAAATTTGAAATGGAGAAGGGTGTTTTATTTCGGAGGGAGATGAAGGTATGGTAGATGGACGGCTAGGATATCTGTAGATTCAAATTTGCTGGCCGTTTGCCTTTTGAAATTTTGGGTATGTGCGCACGTGTCGTGTGTGGGCTACTTCCTGTTTCTGGGCTTTGATGTAACAGTAAGGAACTACAGAAAAGTCCAAAACATTTTCTCCAATTGTGATCTGGATTTTGTGTAATTGCGATGCACTCCAGTGTATTAAGACCTTGTCTTAATTGCATTGTTGCGAAACTTTGAACATTTTCAGTGGAAGTGGCAGTTGGGCCAGGCTTGAATTGATCGGCCTTGGACTCAGACTACGTAAGTTCGGTCCCGCCTGAAGCTGGATACCTATAATAATTGCACAAATATTCAACTTTTAATAATATTTCATATGAATAAGTTAAAATAACTCTATAGGTAATGTAGAGGAGTAACTCCATAATGTATCTGATTAAGTTTATCTTATAAATAGGTTAATTAGATAAAAATAAATATAAGATTTAAAAATTAATTAATTATGTCACTAATATAACTATAAACCAATTGACTGTAAATATAAATCAACACATGAATTATTTATCCATATCAAATGATATCTAGCAATTTTTCCATATATGCAAATTATTAAAGGTTCATTTGGTTATATTTTTGTTGTTGTCATTTTTATAAGAAACTATAGAAAAATCAAATGATTATTTATATAATCATCGTAATGAATATTTTCATAAACACGCAAGTAATGTTTTATACGGAATTTGTATGTTTGAGTCAAATTATTAAACTTATTTTTTAACAAACACTCCCAGTTGTTTATATATATTCATATTTTAGTTTACAAGCATTATTACTTCCTCCTATATTCATATTTTAGTTTACAAGCATGATTACTTCCTCCTAAGGAAAAGGAAGGAACATAAGGTACGTTTTTTTTGTTTTATTAATATTTAATTTTAATAGATTAATAGATAATATATAAATGCAATATAAATATTATAATTATGATTTTATCATAATTAAACTACAAAATATATTTATCTCACATACTTTATCTTATAAATTAGTGTATTAAATAAATATTAAAATATTAAATATTTTTAATTATGTCTTTACATAACGACTAAATGATTGGCTATAAACTATAAATTAAAAAAATGATTTATTTATTGATATCAATTGATATCTACCAACTTTCCATATATTCAAAATTATTAAGAGTTGGTTTGGTTATATTTTATATTGTAATTTTTATTTGATTTATATGCTTATTGTTCAAATAAAAACAAAACATGTTAGTTATTAAAATCAATATAGCTATATTTTTATTACTAACAATAGTTAATACTGAATAAAAGTTAGAGATAAATTACTTATATGAATTAATTGAGTAATTAATTTTATTTTAATTTATTACATAATTTATTAATTAATATTAATAATAAACTTATCACATTTTATTTAATATAATGGTAAAAATGACAAAACTTATTTAAAAATAAATATTAATATTTTATAATTAAATGTTTAATTTATGAAATGTTTATATTTAATAAATAACCATTTACGAGATCTTGATTTTTATGCATCTTAAAGATATTTATATTCTAAAAGTATTTATTAAATAATCTCAAATTTGACAAATATATTAATATCATTTAATGAATTTAAAATTAAATCATGTTTTAATAAAAATAAACAAGAAAATATAAATTTGATTTTTCATAAGTTATGAAAATAAAAATAAAAACTAAATAATTACTTTATATTAAAAACGAAAGTGGTATCAATAATAGCGAAATTTAAAGTAAAAATTTGTAAATTTAATTAATGTCTAAAAATCACACGGTTCTTATAGAGGCAGCAAAACATTGTGCCATGTTGATTAGCAAGAGTGTTGAGAAATGAAAGCTTTAATAACAGACATCAACTTTAGAGATGGGTCAGAGTCGGGATTAATGGTGAAAAACCCATGCTGTTCATCTTCGAACTCAACATACTCAACCTTCTTTCCCCAACCCTTCAATTTATCCGCATACTCCTTAACCCTGTCTTTCAGCAGGTCACTTCCCCCTGCCACTATAAGGATTGGATCAAGATTTGTTGTTTCGAGATTCCGGCTATTCGGCCCAAACGGGTTCACCAGTGGATGGTCTGTTGTTTCTCCTTTTGGAATTGACAGCCTCCAATACCTAATCCAAACATACAATCGAAGTGTTTTAATAAGATTATTTTAATATACTAGTGAGCAGCAAGCAGTAGGAAGCCAAACCTATCAATGAGCTCCAAATTAAGGAAAGCCTCTTTAGGTCCCTCGGCTTCGAGCTTGGTTCTCACCGTCCCACCAAAAAACGGTGCCAGAAACACATAGCCTTTTACCCTCACAGGAGCCAACTCTGGCGACCCCGCCTCAAGCCCAACAGCCAAGTGATGGGCAATATTGCCGCCGGCGGAGTCCCCGGAAATGAACACATTTCCAAAGTCAGCCACCTCCGTCAACCATGTGTCAGGCTCCTCCGCCGAAGCCTGAGCTTTTAGCCATTTCACGGCGGCGAAACCGTCTTCAATGGCAGCCGGAAGCCTGTTTTCCGGTGCCAGACGGTAGTCCGGCGACACAATCACCGCTTGGAGCCCCAACGCCAGCTTGAAGCAGTAATTTTGGAAGTTGGGCCACGCGCGAGAGCCAATGCAAAAGCCACCACCGTGAATGTAGTAGAAGATGGGTAGCTTTGTGGGGGAAGTGGAATTAGCTGGTTTGTAGAGCCTGAGGCGAAGATTGTTAGTGGGGTCAAAGAGAACGTCTTTCCATGCAACAGAGCCATCGTCATTTACAGGAACTTTGAATGAAGGTTCGGAGGATCGCCATATGGAGCCGTCGCTGTAAACTCTGAGGACTCCTCTGCATTCATCGACCTCGTAGGGAGGTGACTCAGAAGTTGCAGAGTTGTTGCTGGTAGTTTGGGACATGTTCATCGACTTTTCAGATAGGTATACTGAGGGAAAGAGATGGAGGAAGATGGAGGCTGTTAAGTAGGGGGTGAGTGGAGAAGGTGCAAAGAAGCAGACAAAGGAAGCAGTGAAAGTAGGTGGCTTTCTGTTGAGCGGCTGTCCTATCTTTAATTTGAGTGATGTATGTTTTCGTTTGTTTCTTGTTTTGATGGGACTTCAAATGAAGTGTTTCAAGTTTTCAACTTTCAAGTGGTGAGATGCGACAAGCTAGTCGAGTAGAGTTGTCATGTCATGGGTGGCCAAGGAATCCACTGTTAGTTATCGACTGGGTTGGACTTGAGCTGAGCAATTCACACGAAGGTTGTTCTCATTCTTCGAAATTTACTGGTGAAAATCTACCGATAAACATGTTTGGAAATTTTGATTTCCTAAATTTCAATAGACACAACAATCTTAAATGAAAACAACCTCTTATAATTAGATGTAAGGCAGTGTAGACAATCTGTTGTTCTACTCCTCTTTTCTCTACTCGGCTTCACGTTATTTCCTATCTCCTTCTCGGTTTCGTGTTACTTCTTATCTTCTTCTCACCTTTGCGTTGTTTCGTGTCTTTTTTTCGATTTCACATTGTTTGCTCTCCTCTAATATCCTTAGTAGCCTTAGTAGCCGAGATAGATCTTTCGAAGTTTATTTTGTTTTATTGTGTCTAATAAAAAGACGACGTCGTTTTTTTACAAATGATAAAGGAGAGGCGACTGTGAGTCCCACTCATAAGTGTCGCTTTTTGAGCCAAAAGTTTTGAGCTTCAGTCACTTTTATTAATTTTGAGTTGTTATTTCAAAGCCAATTTTGTTATTCTGACTCAATTTCAAAAATAAATTAATTAGTAATTTAATGATATTATTTATTAATGATATTAGAAAGTAAACAATTTATATATTAATAAAAATAGGAGTAAGTAGACGATTAATAAATATCAAAACTTTAAACAATTAAATTAATTTGATTATTAAAGAACCAAAATTATTTTTAACAATAATAAAAACGTTAATAATAATAAGGAATATACACTTATCATATTTGAAAACAATTAAAATAATAAATCAGAATAAAGAAACATATCGTTTTTATTATTTATTATAATATAATTTTTAATAATAATTATATAAAAATTAATACTGATTATAAGGAATTACAAAAAATGGGTTTTTCATTTTTTCCTTATTAGCAATTTAATGATATTATTTAATAATATTAATAAATAATAAAATTTTTAATAATAAGAATAAGAGTAA
>JANZLC010000008.1:6388389-6412222 GCA_026413385.1 Erythroxylum gracilipes | reverse complement strand
GTTCTCTCTATCGAACTCTAAGGTATCAGCCTCCCTTTGAAGAGCTGAAATTCTACTCAAGATAGGTCGACCAAAAAAACAGTATACTTGCCCTGTGACTCGATCCCAAATGCGGGACCATAACGTTAGGAGATTGATTTCCATGTCGGTCAGGAAACTTTGAATCATTTTCCTTGAAATCTTTAAGGCAAATGAGGTTCTTAGTGGGAAAATTTTGATAAGCTCATGTAATTTTGCCTTTATGTGGAGTTTGGTGGTATTGAGTCTCAAGTCCGAAAGGCATTCAAGAGGCCTTTACTACTTGCATAACTTTGTAGAAGGAAATAGAGAATTTGTATTCCTAGCTAAACCCTAAAGTATAGCGTGTAGAAAGTAGATTATGAAGTAGAAAGGGGTTAGACTCAAGTCTGAAGGGCATTCAAGAGGTCTTTACTAAATGCATAATTGTGTAGAAGGAAGCAAAGAATTTATATTACTAACTAAACCCCGAAGTATAGTGTGTAGAAACTAAGTTATAAAGTAGAAAGGGGTTGGACCCAAGTCTGAAGGGCATTTCAAGAGGTCTTGACTGCTTGCATAATTGTGTAGAATGAAACAAAGAATTTGTATTACTAACTGAACCCCAAAGTATAGTGTGCAGAAATAAGATTATGAAGTACAAAGGGGTTAGACTGAAGTCTGAAAGGCATTCAAGAGGTCTTTACTTCATGCATAACTGTGTGGAAGGAAACAGAGAATTTATACCACTAAACCCCAAAATATAGTGTGTAGAAACTAGATTGTGTACAAAGGGGTTAGACCACTACTTCACCGAGGAAGACTCAATTGTAATCACACTCACTCAAATATCAATATTTCTATACATGCATTATTCATGTTGCTTATAAATTTGCAATCATATCTCGTGTAAAGATTCTGAAAGTTATTGAAGTTTTGTCTTATATTTAAAATTGGATCATGAGCATGTGAATAAAAACTTGGAACTTAGTTGCCTCTAGTTTGTCAGTGTTATGAGGAATAAGCTGTAGCTGAAAAATGCCATGTAGGGTCCACTCAAGGTTTTTTTTAATGGATTCATTATAAATTTTTTCTCAATTTAATCACTCTTGGCTGTTAGAAACATAAATGGTTTCTATGTTATAAAGCATAAGTGGAGGCTCTCAAATATAAAGTAAAGAGTTTTGCTATATCATGCTGCCATTATTTGTAGATCACTAGTGAGGAAGTTAGGACTCGCATTGACAGGAGATGCCTTATAACGACCCTTTGTATTTTTCTTGCAGGAGAATAAGCCCAAAGAGCAAATTTGGAGTAATGGTCGGACTTCAGTGGAGGTAGCAATTCACTGATTTTATTTCTTAAAATTCTTTTACCTGTTAGGAAAAAAACTTTCTTTTGACTTGTAAGGCTTTTGAGTGGTTGAGGGGCTTCTTCTGGCTTCCTTTGATTATAGCATGGGATTGACATTTTGAAGTTGTAATGCTACCTTTTTGTCATCTTGAATTAGGAGGACCTCCCATCACTACGTGCAAAAGTTGCAGCATTGGAGGAGGACGTACGTAAATCTCGTCAAGAGGCATCTGACAATCTCGATATGTATCGGCAGTTGGAAAAGGTATACTGTTCTCATTATGTTATTGATTCTGGATGTCCATTAAGCATGTTCATCTTATAAAGTTTCTACTTCCTCATGTTTTTCTCCTCAGGAATTAAAGGAACTTAAAGATTTTGAGCAGCAAATGAAGCCAAAGGTGTTTTCATGGAAGACTCTTCATTTTCTTACATGAGTTTTATTTAAAGGATTTAGTAACTTGCATTTATATCCTTTTGTACTTCCTCATCAAGCTTGCCTTAAGTTTTTTATGTAATATTGAGAGTTGTATCTATATACTAGTATTCTTTGTGATGAATGAATTTAATCTTATAGGTTGTGAATCTTACATCTAACCTGTTGCCTTGTAAACAAGGTGGCAAACTTCACAAGTGGACTAATTATTTATTAGTATCTTCTGAGATTCTTGATCTCTTAAATACTTCCGAAATGATTTCTAGGATTGATAGAACAAGTTGTAAGATTTTCTGATTTTTATTTATTTTACAATATTTGGCCTAAAAGAACCGTAATGATCCTGGAATGCTGTCTTTTGCCAGCTTAAATGCTATAGCAAGGATTGCCAAATGTCCTTGTAATGGTATAAGAATTACTCTTCTGGAGACTTAGTTTTATGAGAAAACCAGTAGGATACGTATGTAACATACTATTAGTCTGTGATCTAGGCATTGCACAGTAAAAAGTTGATATTTGTAGTTGCTTAATCTTTGCTAATCTATTAACTATTGAGTCTGCCTGAACAACATGCTATTGACACTATGGAGAACCATTCTAGATTTGCATGTCCCCCGTTTTGGACAAGTCAGTTAGTAGGATTTCTACTTGGATACACTGATTTCTATTATCGGTCTTGAAGTGTTCTCCTTAGTCTCAAATTGGATCAGGATTTCATGGTTTTGTATGCACACTTAATTTGGATTGAAAACAGTTGGTTGTTTGGTGTGCTATCTCATCCTTGGAAATACAAGATCACTTAATTTAATTTTATAAACACATGTTTGGGACCATTTCTAACATTAATTACCTTATGGATGCAGAGAACAAAAATAATATCTGATCTGCTAATATCTGTTTCAAAAGCAGAGAGACAAGAAGCTAGGATGAAAGTACGCCAGGACTCTTTAAGACTTGGAAATGTGGGTGTGATAAGGTACTTCAGCATACTTTTTCTTTTTCCTTTTTTGGCTAAGCGGTGTTCCAAGATTTGGACAACTGTTGCTCCATTGTTTGTTGCATGATTAATATACAAAAAAAGAAAAGGATTTATTCAAGTAATGAGAGCATTTAAGAGGCAAACATCAACATGGTCAATTGGTGTTGAGAGTTGTTGGAGTTTGTAGAAATATGCAAAGCATTTCTTTTGGATTTGAGTAGCATTCCCACTCTCTTGCTGTTGCTTGAAATATTTTGATGGTCACCCAATAGCTTGTAGGAATTCTTAAGTTGCTTGATGCAATGATATGACTTGCTTAAAAACCATAAAATGACATCATCATCAAAACATGATTCAAGTTAAAGCATACTAGACCTAGAAGGGCCTTCATTTGATGTTTTAGGATTGATTTCTTCCTCATTAATCCTTTCGTATTGTAATTGGTTATACTTCAGCATTTTGTGACATTGTCATTATGTTGATATTTCGTTCACAGAGCCGGAACTGTCATCTCTGAGACTTGGGAGGATGGGCAAGTCCTGAAGGATCTAAATTCTCATCTTGTATGTTCTCTCTCCTTTTCAAAATTTCTACTGGTGAACTGGTGTTTTGTACATTTTCGTCAGATTGTATGTATTGCTTCTCTAAATGTTGAAAAGCACTATGTTTTTTCTTTTGTTGATGGGAAACATATTATTAGGGTTGTAAGGTTGTAAGTATGATCTGATTTTGTAGAGGCAATTACTGGAAACAAAGGAGGCTGTTGAGCGGCAACGAAAATCATTGAAGAAACGACAATCTGGTAATGCTTTAACACCTAGAAACTGCTTATATCTTTTCTTATAGCCAGACCCATGTTAAACATCTTAAACTTTTGGACAAATCATAGAAGAGTTTAAGAGAGTTGCTTATAGAACTTGTTGATAATTGGAATTATAATTCTTATCAGCACTTATGTCATGGTCTTCTTGATCTGCTTATTTGGAAGTTTTTCAAAATTTCCTATTAGTTGCTCATTTTCATGGTCTTCAGTGAATGATCCTTTTTTAACTCCAAAATATGAGTGCATTAGTCATGCTTGAAGCATGCTACCTCTCATATTACATCTTAGTTGGTGAGCATAGACCTCTTGTTTTTTGAGGTTTTGAGAAACACCATAAGATCTAACAGCCAGTTTCTGCTGCTATGAAGATAAGAGTGATGGGGCAGATGCAGAATTAGGCACGCAAGAAGAAGATTTTCTCATTCAAGATGAGATATTCAAATCTCGTTTGACAAGCATCAAGCGTGTAGGTTCCTGATGTATCCATTTTCATAAAGATCACATAAATGACATTTATTCTGATACACCTGCATACTTGTTTGTTGATTCTCTGATTCTACTTAGGAGGAGGATATTATATTGCGTGAAAGAGATCGCTATGAACTGGAAAAGGGACGACTTATACGAGAAATGAAGCGAATACGAGATGAAGATGGCTCTCGTTTTAACAATTTCCAGATTTTGAATCATCGATATGCCCTTCTAAATCTTCTTGGTAAAGGAGGGTTCAGTGAGGTTTACAAGGTCAGAACTTTGGAGATTCATTATCTTCCATGATTGTTTCATTCCCTACTTGCTCGACTTTTAGTTCCAGTACAAAAATACATTACTCTTTTAATCGACACTTTCAGAAAATACCATTGTCAATGTTTTGAAGTAGAAATTTTCAGCAGGCTTATGATCTGGTTGAGCATAGATATGTTGCATGCAAACTTCATGGTCTTAATGCTCAGTGGAGTGAGGATAAGAAGCAAAGTTACATAAGGCATGCAATACGTGAATACAATATTCATAAAACCTTGGTGCATAACAACATTGTTCGGCTCTGGGACACTTTTGAGATTGATCATAATACCTTCGGCACCGTCTTAGAGTACTGCAGTGGTATGAGGCTTATTTTTGAACATGTTATCCATCTTCTAATTTAGGTTTTTAGACTTGCTCTTTTCTGAAAAGGAACAAGTACATCCTATGCTTACTAAGATCTTTTGTCTTGAATCACACTTCTTTTTCTCTCAGGTAAAGATCTTGATGCTGTTCTCAAAGCCACACCCATTTTACCAGAGAGGGAAGCTAGGATCATTATTGTCCAGATATTTCAAGGCCTTATATACTTGAATAAGAGAGCACAGAAGATTATCCATTATGATCTGAAGCCTGGGAATGTTCTGTTCGATGAGTTTGGTGTAGCAAAAGTTACTGATTTTGGTCTTAGTAAGATAGTGGAGGATGATGTTGGGTCTCAGGGGATGGAACTTACTTCCCAGGGTGCAGGAACATATTGGTGAGCCATGCGATAGTTTCATATGAGATGAGTTGTAAATACAAGTTCATAGATCCATATAGACCTGGGAAAGATAAAACAGTTGAATGCGAATTTGTTAGTAATAGGGACAATAATTTATGAGCATGAGAGTCAATACTATCTACAATCTGTGTGAATGGAGCACCGGTGAATGCTGTGTCTATATATAGTTATCATGGGGAATTGATGTCTGAAAGTTATGTTTCTCAATATTGGTGCGTTATTGATGGGACATAGGGAAGATAAAGAGGGAGAGAAGGAGAAACAGAAGGAAAAAGGAAAGGCTTAGGAAAGGCATTGAAGAGGCTTAAGTTCTCACTTGTCAATTGTATGCCAAACCTAGACATAAGACTGAAATAAAGTATCGAATAAAGGGAAACATAGAAAATAAGACTAATCCCTAGTAATAAAATAGCTCTAAAGTTGGCTTGAGATTGCATAAAATTCTTAGACAGAGGTAATGAATTAATGATCTGTCTCTCGGTATTTTAACTTCAGTTGTATTCTTAGTTTGTGCTATATATGTGTGCTTGGAACTCAGAATTAACTTGGAATTAGACGATTTTTTCTATGATGGGAATCAGTATAAAGATTTTCATCTATTATATGATTTAGCTTTTGTTCTATATTTTGCAGTAGCTTGTATTAATTGGTTTGGCTTATGGTAGGTAAGCTGATTAGTACTTTTTCCTCTTTATGTAAATTTAGGTACTTGCCACCGGAATGCTTTGAGCTCAGTAGGACCCCTTTGATATCATCAAAGGTCAGTAAGCCATTATTTTTCTTTTTGTAACTTTCCAAGGATCTCAATTACTGTTATTGAACATGTCAAAATAAATGCTTTCCTCAAATGAGATTCTCTTACTTTCTGCTTTGGTTAAAGCATTTTCATTGAGTGGTTGTCTTTCCTCAGAACTCCTTGTTCTGGCAAAAGCCACCTTATTGAGTAGAATTTTCTATCCAATTAAATGCATTTCTTTGCTCTTTTCCTTTTTCTACTTTTGGGTACAGGTTGATGTATGGTCAGCAGGAGTTTTGTTTTACCAAATGCTATTCGGCAGACGTCCTTTTGGTCATGACCAAACACAAGAAAGGATATTACGTGAAGATACAATTATCAAAGCTCGTAGGGTAGAATTTCCTTCAAAGCCTACTGTTTCTGGTGAGGCAAAGGTGAGTCTGATTAAAATACTCTTTGGTTTATCAGTATTTACAAGTATTAGCTCTGTAGTTGTTTAGGTTGCCATGGAACTGAGTTCTATATTCTTCTTGTTATTCTCAAAATTCTGAGGTTCAACAGGTTTTTTTTTTTTTTGGGGAAGTTAAGGTTCAGTAGAATTGCTGAGCCATGGTTAACAGTTCCTCTCTTAAGCTCAACTAGGTTCAACAGCAAGTAATATCTGTTGAACACACTTAATTGAAAGGTTAACAGAAGGAATCTGAAGAGTCATGTCCCTTTTAATGTTAGCCTTTTCAATATACGGTTTTTTCACCTTTATGTTGTTTAGTTTCCAGTTACATCTTAAGATTCTGATAAGAATGAATTTATGTCGTCATCAATAGACGGTGAATTAATGCATGTCTATGCGGGATTGCAGGAATTGATTCGTCGTTGTCTGACTTATAACCAAGCAGAGAGACCAGATGTTTTAACCATTGCGCAAGACTCATATCTTACATACTCAAAGAAGTAGTATTGTATAAAGATGCAGGCAAAATGTTGCCCAGAGGCACAGAGGCATCAGAGCAGATGGAAATTTTCCGAAAATATGCTGCAATAGCAGCAATCCAATGTGGAATTTTGTACAGGTTGTAAAGGTTTCACAATTTTTTCCTGGCTTTATTTGTTTTGGATTTTTGTCCTCTGGAGCATATTTTGTTTTCTGTTTGTAATTGGTATTTTTGCTGATGCCTTCTCTACATTTAGAAAGGGAAGAACAATGAGATAATATACATAGAAGTAGCAATCAATGCCCTGATAAATGGAAGACGAGCTCAATGCTTCTTATCAGAAAAAAGTCAGTGTTACACCATCTGCTTATGAGAAATTATTGATTTGCAGCATGAACCTGATGTATCTCAACCCCATTATATTTATCCGTACCATTAGTGTATTCGTTGTATAACATTGCAACGAGCTTAGCTTCTCTCTCTCTCTAATCTATAATCTCTCATCTAAATATTCCTAATTTATTAACTCTAATCACGTTTAGCCATTTCCACAAATTGTTACTATAATTTGGTATTAGAGTATTGCTTCTCAGAGGTAAGGAATTGAAATGAAGGAGCAAGATCTTAAAATATGAGACTGCTGGAAGAAAACATAAAAGCACAACTACAAGAATTGGAGCTGAGACATGAAAAGAGCATCCAGGAGTTGAAGGGATGGATGATCTAGTTATATCACCAGAGAGTGGATGAAGAAGATCAAAGGGTATCAAACACATGATTCAAAGTTTCTAACAGTCAATACCATATGTCCAAGAGATTCAGTAAGATTTGAGTTTTTAATCTTTAATAGAGAGAGATTGTGAGACTGGATCTGATCTCCCTTATCGGTATTAGAATAAGCTTATTCCTTGGCTTGTAGAGAAGTACAATAACAGGTGACCGTAGGGGTAGATATTCATTCACTTGGAGGCTTCGACTTTAATTGTCCACAAAGCTACTCCTATTTCGGCTCTACATCTCCTCAATCTTAATCTAGCACCTGCTTCCATAAAAACACACATACAATCATTGTCTTCTACTTCTTTTGTATGTCGAGCATCTTATCAATAAGATAATTTTGATTTATCAATAAACTATACTTTTCATGATGTTGAGTTATTGATTCAGGGCCACTAATCATCTACTAGTAACTCTTCAATCACTGATTCTCTAACATCTACAGTAGTTGCAATCCGTGCATGTTGTTGATTCTCTAATGTCTTCTTCCTGTAAACAAAACTTTTCTTTCGATTTTGTGCCTTTTGTAGATACTCTTTCCAGATTGCTACCATTCGTTCTCGCTCCTTCAACTACTCTGCCATTGACTGCTTCCCATTAACTAGATTCGTAGCTGCAAAAACTTGAGGGGGGTTGTAACCATATACAGTCTGAAAGGGTCATGTTTACTGAGATATGGAATACAGTACTGTACCACCATTCTGCGAGCCACAAGTACTTATGCCATTGTTTAAGCCTGAGAAAAGACATGCATCTAAGAAAGGATTCCAAACATTGGTTCACCCTCTCAATTTGCCTGTGTTTCTGAGGGTGGTAAACAAAATCACCATCGGGTGTCTCACTGCAGATGATTTGTGTGCTAGGATCAACAGCAGTTAAGATTGCATTTTAGATAGTGGTTCCTTCCCATCAAGAAGGCCTTAGAGATGGGATATGGTCCATTCTTTGTTTTGTTTAAAGCTTTAAATTTTTGGTTGAAAGGTTCCTGACAGAATGCATTTATTTACAAATATAAATAAAGAAGAAAAAGCTGATGTACCTGCAATGAGATTGCTGCGATCAAGTCCCTGCCAAGTAATGGTCCAACTACCAACGAAACCCAAATTATTAGAACGGGTAAGGGATTCCATCTGCCAATATCTTGGATGCATTTTTTAGGAGAGGTAACAATGGAGTGTGTGCTTGCTTTCTCACCATTCTTCAATAGAACAAGTGATTTCTTCACAGCTACCCTTGCCAAATCCTCTGTCAGCCTGCCATCAATGTTTTCAAGATTTAAAAAAAAAAAATGCATTGTTCCTGATGTTTCGAAGTTGTTTTGTCTTTGATTCTATGTGTGTACTTGCAAGAGAGACGTTAATTAAAGTACTTAAATAATCAATTAGAACCTGGCTTCCAAGCTTGCCTACAAAGGTCTCGTCAGCTAAGGGGTTCTCTCAAAGAGACGTGAATTTCACTCTCAAAATCCGACCGCATCATCAATACGACTCATGGGGATAAATCTGTTCTTCATTATGCCCACCAAAGCTTCGATGAACTCAATATATCTACGTTTGACAAGTAACAGCTTGCATTATCTGTTAATTGATTATGTCAGTGATTAGCTGACAATAAATTAATATAGTTGATTTAACTATTATATAACATCATCTATTTATTTAAAGATGTTTGGTAAAATTAATTATTTAGTATTAACTTTTTACTTGTAAAATTACTTATGCTACCATAACTTAAAAAAATAGGACATAAGTAATTATATCTTAATTTTTTTGAAATATTTTCATAAAAATTTAGATAGAGCAAAAGAAGTCGTCATCATTTAAAGCAAAAGTCTATAATAATCTAAGAACGACCTTATTGAATCTTCAATCAGATTTGTTACAAAATAGGACTTCGTTTTAAAATTAAGATAAAACTTTTCATTACTTGTATAAACTTGATTACAACTAAAATTAAATATAACGATTAAAGTGTAGCCAAATTGCAATATGAGTAAACAACTAATTATTCGAATAAGGAAGAAGAGTGTATGCATTGGAATATTAGATAACGAGAGGATTAAATTATACATCATAATTATATATGGATAAATTAAGTCAAACTACTTTGACAATTCTGATATGTGGGTGGTCATGATATGTTTTCTTGATTTATAATTATAAATTGTTTAATTAGAGAATTAAAAATAAATTAAAAGAAGTTTTAATTTATCTGATTCTAATTATAAATTTGAATTAGAGCTATAATTTATAATCATTGTCAATATATTAGAACCCTAATAAATTACATATATAGGACAGTTTAAAATAGAAAATATAATTTCGATTACGTTGGACTTAATTATAAAGTTTGAAAAAATTTAGGGATCAAATATGAGATATTTGATTTTATTAAAATAAATTAATTATAATTAGATTTAAACTTTAATTATAATTGATGTATTTAATTTTAATAGAAATTAATTTAATTATAAAGTTTCAAAAACTTTAGGAATCAAACATAAGATATTTAATTTGATTAAAATTAAATTGATTATAATTAGAGTTTGACTTTAATTATAATTGAGGTATTTAATTTTAATAAAAATTAAAAACCTTGATGATTTTCCTTATAGATAGAGAATTAGGAAAACATCTCTTTTTTTTTAACTTATCATAACTCTAAAGTTATTTACCCAAAAACGAAGGTTTGAACCGTTATTTAGATAATTAGTAACACTGCTTTACCCCTAATTGTGTCAAATAAGCATTAGGATTGGACTCTACAGCTTGAATTTGGACCCACGTTTCACTTGCAAAACCACGAGAGATATGATCACAGTAGGACATGGACGTGATCGAGAATGTACGTACCCCTGAAGACACGGTAAAAATCTTCACTTCAGAGCGACAATCAAGGCACGTGGCTGTGTGGGATGGGTTCCAATGGGCCCGGAACTCGGTCGTGGGAGCTAAGCGAAGCCACCATATGACAAGCCATGGTTTAGTTCAACCTTAATCATATTTCAGTTAGGTTATAAATATCCTAACTGAAATATGATTAAATTTTTACATCAATGTGATAAGGTTTTCAATTCTTATAATTATCGAACTTATCCACAAACTTAGATGATCTAACTCGTACAACTAACTCTACACGATATTTATATCAGTTCAACTCCCACTACAGTTACATGACTGATTCTCACTAGAACTCTACTTAGTTTACTATCTTCCCTAGATTTAGGTGATTCTCTGTCGATAATCTCTCGCCTGTGGCTGTGTGTGTATATATATATATGTAGAGTAACATCTACCTCAGCTACTTCATCCATTCTTCTTCAAGCTCGATCATTCCTTATTAGCGTGTGATAGCTATAGACATAACCTCATAGATATGCTCCTACTTTAGGTTTACGTACATAATAATCATCAATACATAGTGCACGAAGGATCTCCTACGTGACATTCCTTTTGTTGTTATTTCTGTTTATTCCTTTAGTTGCACACTGATTTTGATCTTTGCTATTCTGTACTATCATCAGAGACACAGTTTGGAGAGGTAAGATGACGACCAAGTTACTGGTTCCGCTTGTGGGGTATCTGGTCTTGTGGAGTTTTGTTGCCATGGCCACACCAGGAGAAGCACGTCCGACGTATAAAGATCCAAAGGAGCCCATGAATAAGAGGATAGAGGACCTCATGAAACGAATGACGCTAGAGGAAAAGGTTGGCCAAATGACACAAATTGATATGACTGTTGCGACTCCTGAAGTCATTAGAAACTACTCCGTTGGAAGCATACTCAGTGGTGGAGGACATGCTCCTTCCTTTAAGGCCACTCCAACGGATTGGATCAATATGTACAACGGCTTCCAAAAAAACTCTTTATCTAGCCGTCTTGGTATTCCTATTATGTATGGCATTGATGCAGTTCATGGAAACAACAATGTCTACAAGGCCACCATTTTCCCACATAACGTAGGTCTTGGCGCTACAAGGTAAAACACGCCCCTTTTCTTCCTGACCACCTCCACAACAGTCAGAACCACTAACATTGTCAAATTCTCAGGGACCCTGAGCTTGTCAAGAGGATCGGAGCTGCAACTGCTCGTGAAGTTAGAGCCACTGGCCTCAATTATGCGTTTGCTCCATGCATAGCGGTAACTTAAATGATCATACGCATACAGTGAATTCTCATGAACAATACAATTGTCTATTGGCAACTCTGTGTGCACTAGGAGATAGATTTAACATTAATTCTTGACGGGAATGCAGGTTTGCCGAGATCCCAGATGGGGAAGATGTTACGAGAGCTACAGTGAAGATCACAACATCGTTGAACAAATGACAGACATTATAGTGGGATTGCAAGGCGAGATACCCCCAAATGGCAGAAAGGGTGCTCCTTACGTAGGTGGAAAGTAAGTTGATAAACTAAAATCAGATCCAACATAAGATCCTTGCTTTAGGTTAGGTTGCTGACATATACTTGAGCTTTGTGTGGTAGGGATAAGGTCGCTGCATGTGCAAAGCATTATGTGGGTGATGGTGGCACTACCAGAGGCATCAACGAGAACAACACAGTGATTGATTTTCATGGACTTCTGAGCATTCACATGCCTGCTTACAATCAAGCCATTATCAAAGGTGTTTCCACAATCATGGCTTCCTTCTCAAGCTGGAACGGGAAGAAAATGCATGCTAATCGTTTTCTCCTCACCGATTTTCTCAAGGGAACACTTGATTTCAGGGTATACTGAATATTTTTTGTACTCAATATTACTACTGCTAGAGCATAGTCTAAATTGCACGAACTTGCAGGGTTTTGTCATAACAGATTGGCAGGGAATTGACAAATTGACTTCACCACAAGATTCAAACTACACAGAATCAGTTCTGGAAGGAATTTCGGCTGGCATTGACATGGTCGGTCCCAACATTCTCATATTAGTTACGACGTTCCTTTCTCGATACTAACTGGTTCCGTATACAGGTTATGGTTCCCTATGACTATGCTAGATTCGTCAACACCTTAATCGATCTGGTGAATAAAAACTTCATCCCCATAAGCCGCATTGATGATGCAGTTAGAAGGATTTTGAGAGTGAAATTCGCTATGAACCTCTTTGAAAACCCATTGTCTGATGAGACCTTCGTCACGGAGCTTGGAAGTCAGGTTACGTAATTTTCTCTAATTACTGTTTCTCTAAAAAGATAATGCAATATTGCAATTTTGACGAATCTATAATCGAACGATGGACAGGCTAATAGAGATTTGGCAAGGGAAGCCGTAAGGAAATCACTTGTACTGTTGAAGAATGGAGAGAACGCAGACCCTCCAGTGTTACCTCTTCCCAAAAATGCTTCCAGGATTCTGGTAGCTGGTACTCATGCAAATAACTTAGGGTTTCAATGCGGTGGCTGGACCATAGAATGGCAGGGGCTAAGGGGCAACAACAACACTGCCGGTACATTCATTCTCTCTCTTCCTCATATTTTTTGTCAAGAAACCACAAGCAAAAATGGAGAGTAACACATTTGTAATGGGGTATGCAGGAACCACCATCTTAAGTGCAGTCGCAACGGCTTTGGATCCAAGCACACAAATCATCTACAGTGAGACCCCAGATAGTGATTTTGTCAAGTCCCAAAAGTTTGACTATGCCATAGTTGCCGTAGGAGAGGCTCATACGTATGCAGAGACAGCAGGAGACAGCACAAACCTGACGATCTCTGATGAAGGAGTCAGTGCAATTCAGAACGTGTGTGGCAATCTTAAGTGCGTCGTCCTAATAGTCGCCGGGCGTCCGCTTGTGATTGAGCCATATCTTTCAAAAATAGATGCCTTAGTTGCTGCATGGTTACCAGGAAGTGAAGGAGGCGGAGTTGCTGATGTGCTATTTGGTGACTATGGATTTACAGGCAAGCTTCCCAGGACATGGTTCAAGACTGTTGATCAGCTCCCCATGAATGTTGGTGATACTCATTATGATCCACTCTTCGCATTCGATTTTGGACTCATCACAGAGCCTGTTAAGGCAAACTAGCACTTCTGTCAGCTTTGTTTAGGATTTTTAATTTATTTTTTACTGGTTTTATTTATTATCACAGTTGTTCATTGTTAATTTAGTTTCAGGACTTTATAACTTGTTACTTTTTAATTTCTGGAAAAACGAGAAATACACAGAATTTATTTCTAAGACATATGGATATGTAAGGTGCTGAGCTTCCAGGATTGGTACTGAAAAGTTTCAGGGGTAACTTGGATTTGTGTCGTAAATATGACTTTATGGTTTGTTGGGTTTGTGTAGTAACTTTAATATTGTTTTTGCTAATTAGGGGTTTGATACTTCAGACGAGAGAGTTTGTGTTTTATGAAGAAAACAGAACCATCCTTCGACATATTGACTTATTACAGATCTTTCCCAAGACATTCAATCGTTATCATTCCAATTTTGCATGCCAATAGAGAATTCCATTTAATCTTTCACTGGAAAAAACCCCGGGACTCCATTCCTGACACTTGACAATATCTAGAACTCATGGTTAGGTGAAAATAACCTCACATCCTAACCATACAGGATAATCCGAGAAAAGCTTAAAGTTGGTATAGTACAAACGGTCATTGATGAACCTCAGTGTTTGAGAGGTTCAGTTGACAGACCAAAGCCAAATTCAAATAGAGCGTCATAATGTGGATCACCGACATTCATTGGGAGCTGGTCAATGGTCTTGAACCAAGACCGAGCAAGCTTGCCAGTGAATCCATAGTCACCGAACAGAAGGTCAGCAACACCTTGGCCTTCAGTTCCTGGAAGCCAGGCAGCTACAAGAGCATCTATTTTTTGAAGATAGGGGTTGATCACAACCGGGCGGCCAGAGATGACGACGACTACGCATTTGACAAGGCCACACACATTGTTAATGGTACTAGGCCCTGGTTCGAGAATTGTAAGATTTGAGCTGTCACCGTACATTTCTGCATATGTCGGCTCACCAACAACCACAATGGCATAGGAAAATTTGTTGGACTTGATGAAGTTTGCATCTGGATTCTCACTGTAGACAATTTGGGTGGCAGGATCAACTGTGTTTTTTATTGCATTGAGGATTGTGGTACCTGTGAACAGATAAAGGTTTAAGATAATGCAATGACATAATTATGCAAATAATGCACGACCATCAAAAACTCCAGAAAGTTTTATGTGCATCATCTGATGATTGTTGATCCTAAAAGTTAGAGATTATTCTCTTTCAATCCCTTGTTAATATTCACTGGTGATCAAATGATTGCAAGAACTGTTTCTAAACTAGGGGCACATACCAGTTGTGAGATCATTGCCACGTAGACCCTGCCAGGTGATCGTCCACCCTCCACATTGGTAGCCCAAGTTGTCAGCATGAGTCCCAGCAACTAGAATCTTAGGTGATTTCTTAGGAAGGGGAAGCAAAGGCGTAGCAGCTGGTTTTCCATTCTTTAGCAGCACAAGTGATTTTCTTACAGCTTCTCTAGCCAATTCTCTATGTTCCTATCCAAGATATATCAACTAATTAACGTAAGAACATGAATAGGATAAAATGAAATTCACGCCATCTTAAACTGAGGAAACATTGAATGAATCACCAAACCTGACTACCAAGTTGGTTGACCATGCTGACATCAGCCAACGGATTCTCAAAGAGGCCCATAACAAACTTAACCCTCAGAATTCTTTGAACCGCATCGTCTATCCTGCTCATGGGGATTATATTTTTCTTCACCTGAGAGGTTAGGTCATCAATGAATTCCGTGAAGTTATAGGGCACCATGACCTGCAGTATGGACAAATATATCACTATAAACTGAAAAAACTTCAATATCAATTTTACATGTGATCATGCTGACCTCCAAACAATATTTTTTGTTTTAACTAAATAATAAATCCTGGAATTGGGAAACGTCTTGAAATGAAACAGTTTTCAGTTACAGACCATGTCAATTCCTGCGTCAACTCCAGCTTCCACAGAATATGAATAGTTTGCATGAGGAGGTGAGGTAATCCTATCAATACCTTGCCAATCTGATATAGTGATTCCCTGAAACATTTGCATATATAAAGAGATCACGCCTAGAATCTCCACTGAAGCACATTAAGTAAACAGCTATGGAGGACCAGAAGTGGAAAGAGAAAACTCTTAAATATGTTTACCCTGAACTTCAGTTTATTCTTGAGAAATCCAGTGACAAGATCATGGTTAGCATGCATCTTCTTGCCATTCCAGCTTGAGTATGACACCATAATTGTTGCAACACCTTTTCTGATGGAATCTAAGTATGCTGGCATATGGATTTTGACCAATTCATCGAAACTGATTACAGTGTTATTCTCATCAATACCCCGGATCGTGCCGCCATCTCCCACAAAGTGTTTAGCACAGGCAGCAACCTTGGTTCTGATCCACGAAATCAATCAATCAAAGAGTTACATTGGTTTCGTTCATTGCAATGGGCAAGTAAAAAAGGTTAATTTCAAAAGTAGTTCAAGGTCATGATGGAAACAACAACATTAGGAGCTGATATTGGAATAATCAAATATTAATGTAGTGATAGGAAATTTAGAATTGATAACACATTGCATTTTTCCACACAGCTCAAGATTAAGCCCACCCAAGTGTTGGAAAAGTGATAGATTTTGAGATGTTTGCACTTCCAAAACAATCAGATGATGATTCAATACTCGACCTACCATGTTAAGGGTACCACAGTCAGACATAGAAAACAAGTCAGGTGACACCAAGAATAATAAATAATCGTTTTGGATCCTTTAAACAACTGCATTTGGATGAGAATAGAGAGCCTAATCACACAATGTAAAACATGTAAAGGACATGAAACAAATGAAAGGAAACATCAACTACCAGTTTAGAGAAAGAAAATGAAAGAAAGAAAGCATCTTGATGCTTCTGATATTACAGTAGCTTGAATCATGATCAAATTCATTTAGCTAGACGCGTAAAGGTTGCATCAAATTGAGTTTCGGAAAGCACATACTTGCCAGGAGCAACAAAAGGAACACCCTTTTTAGAATTGGTAGGAAGAATTCCTTGTAAACCAGGTATAATCTCAGTCATTTCTTGAACAATTCTGTGGTCCTCACTGTAGCTTTCATAGCATCGGCCCCATCTCGGATCCCGGCACACCTGTAATTATATAAGAGAAAAATTAGATCAGAAAACTTTATCTAGATCTTCAGCAGAACATGATAAATTCGTTTCTTTTGTTATGCCAATTACCGCAATACATGGAGCAAATACATAAGGAATTCCTGTAGCTCTAACTTCAAGAGCAGTTGCCTCTCCAATCCTTTTGATAAGATTAGGATCCCTGAAGGAATTAACAAATAACAATAACGCTGATACTTAGCTCCAAAATTTGGAAACTTGTCAACAAAAACCAAATTTGTTAGTATACATTACCATAGTAATAACACATCAACAACTTCTAGAATCCTTTCTTTGAGGATTGGATGCAATTTATGCAGAGCTTAGGAAAGAAGTAGCAATATTCTAAAAAGTGCTTCACCATTTCAAAAGAAACAGAGGGCTACAAATTACTGAGTCTAGGATATATCTTGGATTGGGATGCTCCGACAAGGCAACTAATTGATGTTCAAAAGATCAATATGACTACCAAAAGTTCGTTCAAATCTTGTTGGTCAAGAATTACAATGCAAGACTTTCATAAGCGCATTAATTAGTTTCATATCTAAAACTTGCGTACAGAATGTATGTATATACATGCCTGGTTACTCCTAACCCCACGTTGTGAGGAAATATGGTGGCATTATAGACATTGTTGTGACCATGAACTGCATCAATTCCATAAATCATTGGAATTCCAAGACGGGTTGAAAGAGCCCCCTTTTGAATCTCATTAACCATGTTGATCCAAGTCTCTGCCGAAGCCTTTGGTGCTGGTACGCTTCCTCCACCACTTAAAACACTTCCTACACAGTCATACATCACTCTTTTACCATACAAATTTACAGATATTAAATGCCACACAAACTACTTATAATGAGAATTGATTGGCCTGATCAAACTCCGGGAAAAAGTACAAATGGGCATGTGAGACTAAACAGGATTCTATAAACAAAGTGTGTACCAATGAAATACTGCTTCATAACATCTGCAGTCGCAACACTGCGCTCGATTTGCACCATTTGACCAATCTTTTCGGCCAGTGTCATTCGTTTCATCAAGTCTTTGATTCGCAAACCCAACGGCTGTTTGGGGTCTTTGTACTTGAGGTACTCTGCTCCTCCAACAGCAGCCGACAGGTAGCAGAACAACAGAAGCCCCAAGATGGGTATCGAGAACCTCCCCATCTTCCTCACTCTAATGGATCTAGCCACTTAAAATCTGGAGATTTATAGATTTGTCAGTCACTAAAATGAAATGAAATAGCCAAAATGAACATCAAAATGTTTCGCTTCTAACAGCACAAAATAGTGGGATCTCACATCTGAGATTCACCATCTGACAAAACGATAAGAAAGAAAGCAACTTTATGGAAAAAATGGAAGTAAGAAAGGACCAAAACCATGAGCATCAACTTCCAACATCACGCAAGTTAACATAAGTAGAAACTTCACTTTATTGCATTCGACGAAATGCAAAACGGAAAAACCACCGATATGTAGCACATAAAGAGCTGATAAAGCTGAGTAAAAATAACAAAAAATGACGAAAAGATTCGGAAAAGAACAAGAAACATAAATGTAGCTTAGTTTAGCTTACATGGTGAAGTAGAGCTAGAATCAAAACTAGAACACCCTGAGTGAGGGTGGCGGTGAGGAATGAAAAGAGAAAGCAATGGACTTTGGAGAAGATTGGCGACTCTACTACTTGTAACAAAAAATCAGTGTGATGGATAGTGGCGTAACTGGCGTTTGGGATTGAAGGGTGTCTTCGTATTTATAGTAGAAAGTGAGTCTCTCTGCAATCATCAATAATGTCCGATTCAAAACTGAAAGAGAACGTGTTAGAAACGGGTCCTGATCTTCTGTTCATATTACCGAATGCCAACCCTGTTTAAGTGGATCTAAACCATCCACTTATGTGGATCCTAAAATAGATGGTTTAGATCCACTTGGATAGGATTAGTATGGTCCCACACAAGTGGATGGTTCTTGGACAGAATTGATATTGAATAATATGTACAGAGGATTTTGGGTGGTTAGAAACGAGGTCCGTGTGTAAGTGGCATGTGGTGTCCTTTTAATGTGGTGGCAATAATTGACTGGTACATACTCAGATTTTAGAATCAGTTCCAAAATAAATAAACCACACGACACGACAGGGCGCCGAAATCTTAAAATGCGTTTGCTTCTTGCTTAATCGAAATAAATTGATTACAATCAAATGAAACGTTGAACAGGCGTGTCGGTGAACGGCGAAATGAAGAGAACGGCACGCGTTTGTAGAAACTTCCGCGCTTTTCGGCATGTCTGTCTTCCAATTAGTTCAAATTTTTCGCCCGTTGCCCAAATTAATTAGTCGATTAATCCTAATCCGACGCCGAATTGTTCTCTTTACCGTTGCAAAAAGTGGATGAGGACAGTACCTTGTCAATGATTTGGCACACAAAGCTAAGAAACAATGGATATGCTTACATGTTCAAAGTACTTCACATTTCTTCATTCTTCACTTTCTTATACTGCAATGTATAACAGTATCACTGTACATCTTATTTCTAGATCTATGGTTGCTTACACATGATTGTTCGAGGATCATAATCATCTCAAACTTGTATTTATTAAGCTAAGAATTTGATATTGATCGAGATACGTATCATTTGTCATGGAGGATGCCATGTAACTATCATTAGATCAAGTGAATTGGATAAATTGAACACAAAAAGTGTTTTAACCTTTGATAAAAAAATTTAAAAGCTAACATCTACTTTTATCAAATCTTTGATACTCCGGCATTGTTCTTCATTATCCATCATTTGTCTTCGATTACTTCTCCTTGCTTCTTCCTCTTTTTTTGTTAGATTCCCGTATTCGTCTTGCGTTTTCCTCTGTCTTAGTTAATTTCTACTATTCATCTGACTTCTTTATCCTCCAATCGTGGCTTGTTTACAATAATCTCACGTCTCCTTTTTATTTATGTAATGTTTGTTGTTCTTATCCATGAATAAATTAGCATTGTGTTTGACTTAAAAGTTGTTGTCTATCGAAGTTTGAGTCGGTGGATTTTAACTTCATTCTCTGGCGTGGTATGATGAAAGGAGTTGGATTTGGATGGGATGTCCAAGTGAAACTTATTAATGTATTTGTGTAGTTGTTACAATTCTTTTTACCATAATGTCGGATCTTATTTTAAGTTTGATAAAAGTATGTGTGAATCACATCATGCTAGTAACATAAACAAAATGGAGTCATTAAATATAACATGTATGTGACCTTGTTGTACTGAGTCAATTGTAATGTTAACAACTAATTTTTAGATATAATTCAGTGTTCTAGTTTGTTACCATATCCCAACTTTTTTTCGTTTCTTAATACAAATACTTCGTTGTTATTTACCGAATGCGTGTGTATTAATGATTTATTTATTAGTCATTGATGGATATGTTTCTTGCAAGAATTTGAGATTGTTGTTGCTTGGTTATGTCGTGGCCTGTAATAGAAAAATGAAGCAGTTGGGATTGGAGGCATCATTTTTGGGCCTTCAACTAACAACAATTCTTCAGCTAACATTCAATATTTGTGTGTATTCAAATGCTTATTTAAGAACTTCATGGAGTGAAAAAAAATACTAGATGTAGGTTATATGGGTGTCCAAAATATTTGGTTAATAAATTTATTTAGACATTCTATTTGAGAACATAAATAGAATATATATGTTAATAAATGTTTATTTTGGCAATGATTACAAAGTCGAGGGTTATAATTTCTTTCATTGGTATGATGACCCCTTCACAAATATGGTTGTTTATATTATTCACAGATTGATGAACGAATGAATGATAATGCTAACTTAAAGATACAACTAGCATTAAGTTACAAAGAAACAATTGAAGATGAGGTTTACGAGGGAGTTACTAAAAGACCAAATAAGGAGGAATTAAATGGACTAATTAAATTAGGAGAAAAATAAAGAAAATGGAGTATGAACTGAAGCTTGCTATGAATGATAATAAGGAGCCTAAGAAGATTTTCATGGCATATCATTATTATTTCAATGTTGATATGTATTATGGTTATGTTTTCTTCATTATTGATATCATAGGGCTATTGTGATATGCTTTCTAAGAATTTATATGCTGAGAATGTTATATATGAATGAAGCTAATGTGAGAAGTACTTGTATTGTCCATGAAACTTTAGTTATTATATTGAGAATGTTGTATTATCCATGAAACTTGAAATGAAGTGGATCAGAATTATAGTTTCTCTTGTTATGACCATTTTTTTTTCATATTTGCCAAACAATTGGAATTGCCAATTTTGTAATAGCTTACGAGGATTCTTCACTTTCTTTAGTTCATCTTTATTTTTTCGCTTATTCTTCTTGGGCTTACCAAGCATAGCTCTTTCTAAAAGTGAATGTCTCTTTTCATGAGTGTTTTGAGACCATAATTTTTTCCCTCTAATTAGTTGCAAGACATTCTCATAAACTTTCATGAATCTCTCTCTACGATAACACTTATCTACATATTCCTCGAGTTGTTGCTTGGCATGAAAAATGACACTAATCACATGTTATAAGGATAGTCATAGAGTTTCCATGCCTTACAACTATAAGTCTTTGTTGTCCCTATTTGGACAACATGCGTCATCTTCATTAGTCATTTTACACTTATTGTCACCATTTCAAATAACTCTACATCTCATTGCATTTGATTTATTCTTGTTCAATTTTTCATCACCTCAAGTGCTATGTCCCATTTCCATCTCTTAGCTTATTCTTTAAGGTTAGAATGTCTCTTTGTTAACATGGTTATAATAGTTTCCAAGATAATGATGATAAAGTGATCTCTAGCCAACAAAATTTAAGAGCTAAATTTCTTCCTCTTGTTGTTGTTCATAACTAGACTTTTGGATTTGATACTTTTGGGAAGCACTACTTCATATTTCCTTGGGATATTTAAGCAAATCATGTATACGTCCTGGTGTAAGTTGATTTAATTTGATGTTATCAAATTCTTATGAGAATGTTACCTATGCATAAAAACAAAATGTTTTCCTAAGATCGTTTCCCTTCCATTTCCTTACCTAATTATGATGTATGTGCCTTGCACATATCCTATGTGTATTGGAAGGCAATATATCATCTATGGCTTGCATGAGTCTCTACAATTTAAAAATAATAAGTGTGTAAATTACTTTTATTTGGATGAATTACCTTTTGCATATGATAAATCATTTTTATTTTCATCATCTTTAAGATCTAAGTCAATGCCTAATTACTTTATAAATTATATCCAATTATCAGTATTCTCTACCTCAAATTGCCTATACAATTCGATTGATGCCTCAATTTTTATCAACTCTTATGGCACATAGAAGTTATCCTTAGTACTTTGTTTTAAAAAAACTTACATCCATACCAATTATAGGTTGTAACTTCTTCCACCCCTTCTTCATAGCATCAAAACTTACATGTATTCTTTTGAATACCAACTTATCTTTAGCCCTTCTAAGTTAAAGGTCAATTGTAGAACCTGGATTCATTTCTTTTAACTCAGAAATATAACCATAAAGATTGTTGTATTCATTATATTGCTCTTCTAATTTTGCTTTAAGAACCTTCTTCCTTGCATACTTGCACATGCTGAAATTAATAGACAAATGTAGTTTCTCCCTACAATGTTCAACCATTTTCTTAATTTTAATGTTCGACTTATCTATGATTTTTTCTTTGAAATTTTTTATGATAAAATTATACGTAACCAACATTGGTTTGTTTATTAGATTTCTTGTATTCTCTGGATTGTAAGTTTTCAGCTTCAAGAACTTATTTTTTCTGTCAAATAAAGCATATAGCTTAAATGGACAGCCTCAATGTAACTATATCTTATCCTTTTTTTACTTCATTCCTTTCGAAACTCAAGTTAAACCCTGTTGCTGTTGTATAATCTATAGTTGCTTCCTTAAAGTGTTTTACATTATCAACATCATCCTAACAACCATTCGCTTATAATAACTTTAAGAACATGTCTATTAATTCTATTAGGTGACTTAAAGGAGCATATAGTTCTTTAGCACTCCAATATTCATCATTAACCAAGAAACTTTCAAAATCAAAAGAGTCAATATACATTATGCCATGACTTGCATCAATATTGATGTTGAAATTCAACTCAAATTCACCTCTATTAGGAGCACTCATATCATAATCACTATCTTCATTCACTTCAGAATCACTGCTAATTGATTCTCCATCTCTCAAATTATCCATATCATCCAAATCAACACCAACATCAATAATACTTCCCAAATTAATATAATTACCACTGTAACATCACAAACCAACACCAATACCACTCTCACATCCCAAATCAACTCCTATAGCACTATCGCATCCTAAATCAACATCTATACGACTATCACCTTCCAAATCAACTCCTATACCATTATATATCCCAAATTAACTCTAATATCACCTCAAAAATCCATAACAATCTCATTTTTATGCCAATTATTATGCCATATTAACATTGGTACAAATGGTGTTGGTTTTTCTACAAGATCCAAATACACATCAATTATATCATGCACTTCTAACAATTACACCAAATTTAATACACTCTGGTTGGACTCTAACCTCCTCAAATCTTCATCTAGCCCCTTCATACTATGCATTAAAAATATTTATAAAGCCTAATATATCATTCATTTGACATACTTTTCTTAAACTCACAAAATATATATCTACATTGTCAAAATGTTTTGATACCTTAACTACACACTTCAATGTAACTTCCTTAGTAAAATGTCTACCATAAAATAACCTTACACTAACTTTTTCTTTTATTGCCATCTGATACATATAAATGATAAAAAAGCAGTCCATATTATGAAATAAATTGCATATGCATATAGACTATATTAAAATTAAACAATATTGTAACATCCCGTTACTGGTAGTAAAGGGTATTGTGGTAATCCATATTGGGTCAGACTGATAGATTTCATTGCATTCACTGACTGAGCATGCTACTAGCCTCTGATCGTAGAGGAACAGGTTTCTTGCTTATGCATTTATTCATAGGTACATGCATTCATGATTTTCCGGCATT
>JANZLC010000008.1:6368128-6380180 GCA_026413385.1 Erythroxylum gracilipes | reverse complement strand
TACACGCATAATAAATGGACAAGTCAGAGGAAAAGGTTCAATCCTTAGATAAAATGAATGAGAAATATCCATGAAACAAGAGTAAAGTAGCAATTGAGAGTGTATTTACAATCACAAACCTTGAAGAGAAGAAAAGCAAACAACGGGTAGTGGTCGCAAAGGAGAGTGTTAGAGAACGAACAGATGTGTGAGGTGAGTGTGAGGTGACTAGGCGAGGGAATAGGCATCTATGTAATTTATACATGAATATCCCAAATTATTAAATTTTTGGGAATGTTGAAATTATTTGTAATGATAACAAAATTTAATTGGAAAATTTAATTTTTTAGTTTAATTTTTAATTTTCAATTCGATTTATTTTAATAAAATTTATTATTAAAATTGATTAATTTATATATTAATTAGTCAATTTTATAAATTAATAATTTTTTATAAACTAAAATAAATCAATTAATTTTTATTTAACATTTTTAATTAAACCTCAAATTTTTCAATAAAAAAGTACGATCATATTTCAAATTTTTTAAAATGTTAAAATTATGCGTGTCTGTCGATCCAAAACTTGTAAAGTATTACTTTTTGTAATGATAAGAAAATTAAATTAGTAATTGTTTAATTTTTCAGTTCAATTTTAAATTTTTCTATAAAAATGGATCATCATATTTTAAATTTTTTAATTTTATTAAATATTTAGCTAATTTTATAACAGTCTACTATCAATTAAAATTTTAAAATCTTAAATCTTTTTGTATTATCAATTTTAACTTATGTTCTGGTTTTTAAAATTGACCTTGTTTTTTATATGGTCTTAAGATTTATAATTGACATTTGTTGTGTGTATTAAATAAATTACCTTTTGTAAGTCAGCAAAATGGCGTCATAAACTTAAACTTACAACTTTGATGGAGATAAAGACCTTCCACTACCAAATAGATCTTTGCAAAATTGAATACGAACATGACCATACAACCTAAAAAGTGGTGTTGTAAAAGCAATCAATAAGGTTGGTGGGCAAGGGCAGGGCTTCCCGAGAATGCAATTTTACTCAGCCTAGGATGATGTTGGTGTTGGTGTTGATGTTATTGGCCCTTGCAATATCAATGCTAGTGATGCCATCGACCGTTAACACCTGCACATTTACGTTTCAAATAATACAAGAGCCAGGAGGGTAATGCTTTAGCAGATCCAAAGATTATTCATAGAAGGTCGAATTACTCGTTTAACGAACATCTGCTCAATCCGTAGGACATTAAGCACAAGCTTTATTACAACATATGGACTTATCTTACACTATGAACAGCATTTCGCGAGTTGCAATATCTTTTTGCTGCTCCCCAAATACTCAATGGTGGGAACAAGAACAACCATGGCTCGAGCTATTGCTAGTGGCCAACTTGTAGCTTCTCTCCCATGTGTCTCCTGGTGAAGCTTGTGCGTGAGGAATGTGACGAGGATGCTTCTCCCTCTTGTCTCCTCTTATCTGCTTCAGGCCATGCTTAAGGGCGGGCAACAACGCTTCCATGCATTCAGCAACTGCATTGGGATTCCCCGGCATATTGATAATCTGAAACCACAGTAACATAGCAACATGATACACCAACCACTCGTTTGTATAGACTTCAGGAAAAACATTGGTTGTATCAAGTCCCGGGACAAACATTATCATGCAGAAGAAAAGTATACTTTTCAATTATGTCCAAGGAAATCTAAGTTGCAATAATAGATCACTAGACTGATAAATGTCACAACCAATGAAGAATGATGAGGTGGCCAATTGTTTTTTAGCTAGAGATTGAAATTTTTTCAAATCTTAATCCATATTATTCCATTCGGAAAGTAAGAAATTTTGGCAAATACAAATCAAAATAATAGAAAAAGTTTATGCCACCAAAATGCTATTACGTCCGACGAGCTTCCAAATGTTAATGTTACTCCAGCACTTCTTAACAGGAAGCCACATCTTTTTTAGTCTTACTCCAAAGTTCTTCCAAAGTTCTAGCAATACAAGGTTGGTTCATAAGTTAAATTTCTACAGATTCATGTCTCTTTGTGTTGAATATTTATTAGGTCTGCTGCATTTATCCCACAAAACAAACAAATGTATATATATATTCACAACTTAAAATTTTCCAGGTGGACTTACCAACGATGAACCACGTATTCCTGCTGCAGACCGTGACAACATAGCAGTAGGTGTCACCTGTTTTGAAAAAAAGAAAAAAAGAAAGAAAGAAGAGAGAACTCTTGCTCAGTGGCAGTCGGAATTAAAAGAAATAGTCATCTCGAAGCAGAAGAAAAAGGAGAGCAAACTTTCTTGTGATTTGAAGATAAGGGAGCAACATGGTGGCCGAAACTCCCTCATCAAGACCAAGAGGTCCTTGGAATCCTCACCAAGATTAGATGTTCTTACATAATTGTTTTTTGACGAAACAAAAGAAAGCTTTGGGGTTCAATGTGCAGCAGGTCATTCACAGTTAAAGCAAAGAAGTAGGAAACCAAACGTAACACAATCCTGAAAATACATGAACCTAAACAGAATGTTTGAACCAAATATGTGCAAGGTCATTCACAATTAAAGTACGTAACTTGGAAAATAAGCCAACTAGATACATAAATTTAAATGGCATGTTAAAACCAAATATAAACCTCGTGCCTAAGGGCACATTTAGCATGCTCAAATCTATTTAACCGAAAAAAAAAAATTCTTAAAGTAGGACTTGCAGTTCAAACAAATCTATCATTATTTTTGGGCGTGAAGCAGTGCCAAACCTATAAATTTAACTTTACAATCATACAATATCATATATATAATTCAGAACTATGGCCACGACAGGTGGATGCAAAGCTTGAGAAAAAGATGAATTAACAACTATTTGTTGGTGTACCTTTGCAGCCTATGTTGCTATAATAACAGTACCTTTAAACTCTCTTGCATCATAACATACAGTGTTGCTATATTAACAGTACCTTTAAACTCTCTTGCATCATAACATACAGAAGGCCAGGTGTTTCCTTCTCAATCAATTCCTTGGTTGCTTCAGGAGTCACATCCCTTGGGGTGAAGCCAGTTCCACCTTGAAAAGGGAACTAGCTTTAGAACAAGGAAAAATGTTCATGACAAAAAAAATAAAAGGAACTTGTTATACTGTACAAATATAAATGAGCTGAACATTTTCAGATTCTAACCGAGGGTAAGGATAAGATCCATGCTGTCAACATCACTCCATCTCTGCAGAACTTCTTTAATTTTGCTGACATCATCTGGCACAACAGCTGTTGAAACCACTCTTGCTCCGCCCAACCTTTCAGATGAAGAATTTACTACTGTAACTGCCCTTGGTCCGCTGCAAATTTCAAAGTCATTTCAACTTACAAAGCTTCGAACTAAGATATTTGAACATAAACAGTACTTAGAAATAAACATTAACCCAATATGGTACCAAATTGACCCTTTTAGAATAACACCATATGCCCAACAGCTAAGGAAGTAAAGAGACTGCATATCCTATGTGGTCAGCTTTGAGATTTGTGACTTCATATAAAGCAATTTGGAGCAATATATATAAGGCACAGAATTATCTAATCTAAAATAACTCATGAAGGCAGCTGTCATTACTTGTATAAGTTATATGAGCACAAATGGAAGACACTGGAGCTCAGTGTTTCAAGATACTAAACCATAGTGCTATTCAGAGTTGCCAATATGTTAAAACTCACAACGAAGCTGCATAATGGTAAAGGGGTAGGAAAGAATCGCACAACCATCCGAATGACTTACTGTTTAACCATCTACTGTTGCAAAGTGTTCAGTAACTCCAATATTTCACTCAAAAAAGAAGCAATATCAACTTTGCTCTTTCATTTAAGCATCATTTAAGTGACCTTATTGAAATAATGATTCAAAAAGGTGTATCTAGATGCATTCATCTGTAAGAATGATATTAACATAAACACCCACTGTGACATTTCTACATGGAAAAAAGTTACAAATTATTAAAAAATATCACGTCACTGGATACAAATAGGGAATTATGATTTTTGTAACATTTTCAGTAATTCCTTTATGTTAGCTCTCCTTTATCACTTTAGCATCCATAAGAAGCCCTTTAGCAAAGCTTTCAAAGAGATATAGAGATACATTTCCATTGCATTCACACCCTGAAGACAGTGCCTTCCTTTTAACAGGAAAAGCATCATCCATGCATTTAGTAGCTTTAGGAAACCCAACCTTGTGTTCTCAGTCAAGTATTGACCACAAGAATGTCTGATAAAATAGATAGGTATGGAAATAGGAGGGACGGACAGGGCCAGCGGATGCTCATTGCCTACGGCCTAGGTTGCCCCAAAATGACATTGTTTGGCGTAACTGACCAAAATGATGTCATTTTGGTCTCAAGTTTCTTAACCTACAGACCAAAATAACATCATTTGCGAGTTAAACACAAACAACATCGTTTTGGGGGAGGGGTTTTGAGCCCAATCTGAAGCTCAGCAAACTTGGGCTTGGCTCGTTGACTTTGAGCTGAGTTGGGGTTGCCAACTCTTCTGGTAGATACTGAGAGCAAACTAATTCACCCACGGAATTGCACATCTTAATGATGTAACAAACCATAACATACATCATAAAAGATTCTAACAACAGTAATATACTAAGCTGCGTCTACTAGGATTCTAAGGTTAGTCCATAAATTGATCAGTAAGTTCAAAAAATAATCATGTTGAAGAACAGAAATGCATTATGAAGCAACATACCTTCGATCAGGCCCACCTCCTAACGCAACTGTATCACTCACCGTGAGAATAGCTACTCTGAAGTCACCATGCTGTGAATCATTGGTGGACAGTTTTCTACTTGAATCCCTGTGTTGTGAGGCAGCTGATTCTAATAAACTGCTCTCGATAGTGTCAGTTGAGCCTAAATCAGCAATCACAATGGCTGTAACAGAAGTACCAGCTGGAATTACACTCCCTGTTGCTGGTAACTCTAACAAAGCATTTGCTGATTTCATGCTTAAAAGTCGGCTGCTGATCTGATTACCCGTGCTTTCGGCAACAAAACTGATCTCACAAAAAATGATAACTTAAAATCCACAAGTTACTTGAAAGTAGGCAACAAAAATAGGGTAGGCTAATCAAGCTTCAATAGAATCCAACTAATGCAAAGCATCATGAACAACCAGACATTGATAAAACAACTTACCCGGGACTGCCAGATCCGTCATTGACATTCCATCTAATAATTGCACGATGATACTCTGGCCGGATAGGATCTGTCTTTAGGGCTTCATGAAGGCGAACCTGCACTCTGCAAAAAAGCACAATAAGTTAAGAGTAAGATGACCAACATATAGATCTGCAATGTCAAATTTAACTATAAAAATTCATGAACTACTCATTGCATGTATGAGAATGGAGAAAGTCGTCTAGAGCTCAACCTCAAAGGATGTGGATTTTTCCATCCAGCAAGAACGCGGATAGCAGGGACTACAAAGATGTGAAAACCGACGAGACAACTGACAGGATTTCCAGGTAATCCAAATGCAAGAATTTTTTCCGATCGAATATTCTCTGCTGTTTGGGAAGTGATTTCCACAAATGTCAAAGGTTTACCAGGTTTCATGCAAACCTGAGGAGGTAATGGATTTTGAGATAAGATAAACTAAATTGATTGCTTAAGATTAGCAAGAAATTGTTACAATTTGCAAAATGAATCTTAAGCAATTAAAGTAAAATACAGAGTTAAATCAATAAACATATAAAATTGCTTCAATTTTTTTTTTCTTTTCATGGAAAGAGAACAAATGGACATAGGTCAACCTTGTTGAAGTGCAGAGTTCCTCTCTTCTCAAGTAAAGGCTCGACAAAATCCTTGTCCCCCATTGAAACACCTCCAGAAGTTAGTAGAATATCTATCTCAGCAGAAAAGGCTTTATCTAGAACCCTCTCAAGTTCATCTTTCTCATCTCGTGCAATCCCAAGGTCAAGAACCTTACACTGCTGCTGTGTTGCAGCAGCCAGTAACATAGCACGATTGGAGTCCCTAATCTGCACAATAGCTTAATCAGCTAATTTTCAAAATCAAATGATTCCAATTCTGTACAAACATCATTAACAACCTGGGTGAAGAGAATGTCTACAGCCAATAAGTGGGGTGGCAAACATCAAAGCTCTAGTCAACTTACCCAAGTAGTTGTTCAAGAATGGAAGAAATGCCCAGAAACCAATAATGTTAAACATAGTGATAGACTTGCAGAGAGATAAATTATCGAATTTTGGTGCAACAAGGCAGCCACTATAAAAATTACTCAAATAGTCGTCTGTCCTAATTGATTTGAACAAACAAACTTACATGAGAGCCAAATGTTCATATTTCACCATTGTCTAAGAATTTGTATTCTCCAAGTAGGAAAAGCAACTCAACTATGCAAGTTAAACTTTCTTTAGAGATAAGATACCTGGCCACGACCTAGAAAACTGGTAGTTGGCTCCACAAGCTCATCCCCTGTGGAAAGCACAGCAATTGTAGGCATACGATATACCTGAAGTACGTTAATCTTAATCAGTTATCTCGTTAAATATAAGAACAGAATTGAAACTCAAAATTATACCTTCACCATAGTTACACCAACAGTAGCAAGTAGACCAATTTCAGCAGCACTGAGTCTCTCACCACATTTTAATACTATGGCACCTTTTTTTATGTCAAATCCCTGACAAGAAGATACTTGAACCATACAGAATAAGACAATATAAAATTGGAGTTTGACAAAAAAAGGAGCAAGTAGAGACTTGGATATAGATAACGTAAACATTAAAACCACTGCACAATGCAATATGATCACATCTCGAAAAGTGTACTGCCTTCTGTACTTTAACCTTGTATTAAAAGAATATAAGTTCCAAAATTAGCAAATTGTAGCTGAAGAATGAACATATGAGGTATGAGGTAAGCCCCACTATAGTAATCACTGAACGACTCGTTGCTGATGTGTAGATTTTTACCAAGCAATCCGAAAACAACCCATAAGCAATTTCACCGATACGTATAAACTTTTGCCTGTTTATTAAAATCAAATCTAGAAACTCTAATCTTTGACATTTTTTCATCAATAAAATGTTTGCATTTTTCCATTAATTTTTAAATACCAGGGTGAGCTAATGTTTAGTCCACTTAGCAACCCAAAAGGTGCACATATTTATGTTTCCTCTCCAAACTAAACACAAACACACATGGAATTAATCATAACTGTTTCTCCTGAGAGAGATTCAAATGGAATAAAACACATAAATATATTTTTGGAAAGATAAGGATGGTTCGTTGCTATCATGCATTCTCACAAGATTAGCAATTGATGATGAGGCAGGCATCGCTAATTCCAGTTCCATTAGGAGTTTCCTCTTATGAGAAACAGATCAAAAATAAGTAAGTGTAACCTAGAGCATACTGATTACATTGAACAAGAATTTTATTCCAAATATTTAAATGCATAAAACGCTGTATTTGAGTGAGAAAGAAATTTAAAAAAGGGGAACTAGTACCACTGGACGAATATCAACGCCTTTGTTAGTTTGTACCAAAATTCTCACTCGCTTTGTTTCAGCTGAAGAATCATCAATTTTTTCAGTATCCTCAACCTGAACAACAGCATCAGCACCATCAGGTATTGGTCCTGCAAAATATCAAAAGGAGAAAGGGATTACAAGAACCTTCAAAGCATAATAAATGGTAGATACCAGTCATTCTATACATTCACTAACAAAACTTCACTATTTACAGTAGAGAGAGAGAGATAGATGCGTTGCAACTCATGACAAGAAATGTTTGGCCACTTGTAGTGGAAAGGTTACAACTTTTTAATTTGTGTACCATTGCAGAATAAACAATAATACAAAACGATGCCTTTAGAATCATGCTCATGAATTGGGAAACAACTTGCCGAGTACATAACATAACCTAAATATCTAAACCATCATAAATTACACCGAGACATGGCAACAAAATCTAAGTGTAAGAAAGACTAGAAATGTGATTTAGTGAAGATAAAACAAAGCTCACAAAGCTACATAAACAAATAGAATTTAACTACCTCACAGTAAAAGTATCCAAAAACCTAAGAACCTACATCAAGTTGCCAACTAACTGTGTCTCCCTCAATAATTCAACCTATACAGATTACATGATACAGTAGAAGAATCGCATTCACGCACAATTATCTATATATACAAATATGGAAAGAAAAAACTAAAACTTGAAGAAAAACAAAAGAAGGACCTCCGGTAGTAACATAGGCAACAGTCCCAGGAGTGACAGTGACACCAACTCCATCGTTTCCAGCCCTCGATTCCGTGATCACCGGATACTCTCCAGGTCCATCCGAAGCAACTACTGCGTAACCATCCTGAATTTCATCCCAAAAATGAACCATTTCATTCATTAACAGAAAAAAAGAGCTCACGGAAAGGAAAAACTGAAACCAACCAGAAAAAGAAAGAATAAAAGAAAATGAATATATAATTTATTAAAAAAAAAATCAAACCTTAATAGATGCTGGGTAAGGAGGGGAAGGGTCGGAAGCAAGAATATCCTCAGCCAGGACCTTGCCCAGAGCCTCGTGAAGAGGCAATGCAACTGGAGGAAGGCGCTGAGCCACTCTTAGAACAATCTGCAGAGCCTCGTCGGCCGATATCATGGTTCCTCCAATGTGTTTCATTTTGGTCAAAGGTCTGGGTGCAAGCTGTGGAACAGTGTAGAGCGACGGGGTTTATAAACGAGACAAGACAACCAAGCTATGCGTTGTCGTTTTGAGTGAAGACGATGTTCACAAAAACAGAACAAAATAAAAGAAATAAAGTCGAATAAAGCAAGGGAAGGGAAGGGACCACCGAAGCATTGCCTCGTCTGCCAGTGGGTAAGGGTTTGTTTGGAAAACAGTTTGTAATAGGACTAATCCATCCTATAAATCTAACTAACTATTAAGCAGTGGCGAACAAGGAATTCAAACAGGGGGCAGATTTCCTTGCTGGTCAAGGAATGGAGCACAACCGTTACATATATAGATATCAGTTCACAGAAGTAAATAGACGCAACCTCCAGAGACGGAGCAGCAGTAGCAGAAGATAATCACAATGCTTTGGTGCAGTCACTGTGGCCGATTTACCAAGGAAGCTGTTTTGGATGTTTTCTTGTGAGTAACTGTTACACAACCGTCGTCCTCTTGTGTAATTTTATTTCAATTATCAACCGTATGCAGGTGTTGCAATACGTGTGGGAAAGTGCTTGCTGATATGGCGTTCTACACCAACAAAAGAAGAAGTCGAAGACGTAAATGCTCCAAGAGAATGAAGAAGAACCATGCAGCGAAACCCGATAAGGACGATGAAGAGAATGATCAGAACAATTGCATTCGAGAGGGGACTATCGAAATAGTAGAATCCAATTGATCATGAAACCAAAAACCTGCATTCGAGATGAGACTAACCAAACAGAAGAATCGAATTGTCTTAATTTTGCATGGTTAAGTTTTGATCAATTGAGTTCAGGTAGTAGCTTTCTACTGGATTTGATTTTGTAACTTATGCATATTGATTACTAATTACGTCTAAATAGTTATTATTCCGTTTGTGGTCCATATAATAAAGCCTTCACGTGCTTCCTTTCAATGCTAAAAAGAGGGAGGATATGCTCCATTATTGCCATCTAGAATAGACGTATCGTTGACATAACATAAATGGACAGGAGTCCATAGATTGTGATTCATATTCTTCAACACAAAGTAGTATAAAAAGAGAACTAGCCGAGGAGTTAAAACCCATTAATTTAAAGCATGAATTGGATTGAAAGGAAGAGAGGACTAGCATGAGAATTAGGATCCTGTTTGTAAGCCAAGGATGATTTGCCTGCTTGTTCTAAGATGCTACATCGTACATTAATTTCTAGAACAAGGGCTCCTGGTTCACAGGCAATATCCTTGGTTTCCCAGCATGCTCTTATTTCTCATAATAGACCTTCACTTCTGTTATGGTTCGGCCTGGTGCACCAACGTTCAAGCAAGAGCTCTGTTTTATTTCAAACTCACAATTCTGCCAAGAGAAATCCTATTCACCCAATTCCTTGCATATGCTACATATATAATGTATATGCTATGTAAACTACTTGGTATCTGGGTTTTGACCAGAGTGGTAAGATTCAGGAGTGTCTCCACACATTAGAGTTCACATCTGAAGGAGTATCTACGGAAAGGAAATCCATTATATGACAAACAAAATATGGGGTGGCATGTATGCAAGCCTTTTACTTTCTGGCGCGGATGAAATATCTAAGATAGACTCCCTTAATTGTCCTCGAGCAATCGAAATGAATTATCAACAACCATGCTCCACCCACGTTAAGACAACGATACAGGAAAGAAGACAGTGAAATCCTATCTGAAGTGAAAATCAAATTTAATGTTCATATAAGGTTGGACCTGGCACTAACAGGATTACAGGGAGTTATTATCCTTAGTATTCTCTTTTCAGCAAACACAATAGAAGAAAAAATAAATAATCTTTAAAACATCCCCTACAACTCCTCCTCCCTTTTCCTGTCTCTCATTCAAAGGGCCAAGGGTAAAAGGACTCTCCTTCCTTCTTTTCGTATAAGGGATGAAAGCTTCGAGGAGTGGCTGCTCAAGTTTTATTTTTATTGATCACCATCATTTGATTGAGCATCACTAAGTGGCTTCTCTTGATTCAAGATTCTTCCAGTCATTGGATCAACTGGACGTGTGTCACGTGGTCCACCTTTCCGTCCCATTGCCACCATCGGCGGAGGAGGTAGTAATCCTGCTCTGAAAAGAATGCGTTGGACAGGCTCTGAGGGTTGAGCACCAACGGACAGCCAGTACCTATAGACCATAAAGAAGTTAACAGCATCACAAGCAAAAACTGCAACCCTCTTCCCACAGTTAGTCGTATTGCAAATACAAACGGTGAATGTTCTATGCAATCCATACCAAAATTTCTTCCCCTTCAATTTTTTTTTTTTTTGGCAAGGGAGTAATTAAATCGGTACTTTTCTGTATTTTCATACTTTGCTAAAAGATAAAATAATAAAAATAAGGACCTAAAAGTTATGAAGAATGAAGCCAAATAGCCTACGATCACAAAGTGTCAACATGTTCATGACTGACCCATCTTCTGTGACAGTTACACCATAACAGGTTCTGTACCTTTGCTTGGCTCTCGCTACAAATCACAATGTTACAAATGAAAGTTTAATCCATTTACTACAAGGGATTCAAAGCAACTTTCATCTAATTGTATGTCTTGAGTTTTAAACAACCACATGCCATAGAAATTCCACCTAAATCGAGTCAATACTATAAGATGAATAAGCTCTATGATGTGATCATAAATTAACTTAGACCTAGAAATCCAGAAATCAGACGCATAAAGAAGATACTTACTTAACTCTCTCGAAATTCAGGCCCATTCTCTTCCCACCATCTTGACCTATCAAAATCATAAAAAAGTTCTGAATCAATAGAGCGAAAAACAACAGAAGTTTAAACAACAATGAATTGAATCACCAAGAAAGAAACGCTACCGGGCAAAGGATTGTAGTAACCGAGCACTTCAAGATGTTTTCCGTCTCTCGGGGACCTGCTATCAGCGGCCATGACTCTGTAAAAAGGCTTGTTTCTGCATCCCAATCTCGACAACCGCAGCCTCACCACCATCGTCGTCTCCAGAGGAACGAACTGCGAGTGCTTGCCTGTCTCGCAGAGACCAAGAGCCCTAGTGGATCAAGTACTCTTATCGTTCGTACACAGAAAATTGCACACAGGCCAAGCCCAAGCCTAAAAAGTTTTCTAGCTTAGCTTCTTAAAATTAGCACGTGCGCTAAATTGACAACACGTCCTCCAATTTTTACATGTTTCGAAAAGAGTAAACTGGGGCTGGGCGAACCACTTAGGAATCAGAAAATGGAAATGATCTGAATTCAAAGAATCATAATTCCGAATAAACCAGATTGCTCTACTTTGACATACGAACACTTCTACACTACCCT
>JANZLC010000008.1:6334017-6351529 GCA_026413385.1 Erythroxylum gracilipes | reverse complement strand
AGGGTAGTGTAGAAGTGTTCGTATGTCAAAGTAGAGCAATCTGGTTTATTCGGAATTATGATTCTTTGAATTCAGATTATTTCCATTTTCTGATTGTTTATTTGTGACATTGTTTTGCAGACTTTTCTTGTCTCTTAAGTTCTTTTAGCAATGTTATTTATTTGAATGGGACAGTAATGATGACAAATTTTAATATCTGATTTATGTCCTTAGCTAACCAGAGTGACTAAGAATGGATCCACAACCTGAGCCTGTGAGTTACATCTGCGGAGGTATGGGGTTTAAGATTTTGCTTGCAACTTCTGTTAGTTGGCTTATACTTGGACAGTTCTACATGACGAGTCCCTCTTGTTTCCAGTCACTATGACAATAATTAGAGAAACAGGTGGTTCCAAAATTTGAATGTGGTTAATTTGTTTGTGTAGATTGTGGGATGGAGAACACTTTGAAGCCAGGAGATGTCATCCAATGCCGTGAGTGTGGTTACCGTATTCTGTATAAGAAGCGCACCCGCCGAAGTAAGTATATGCCCTTTTGTTCTCTTCTTTAACATAATCAAATCCCTCCTGGATTTGGGCTTGGGAGCCCAAATTATTAAATTTTCAAATACTGAACTAAAGATGTCATCAGGCCATTTAGTTGGACTCAATGTTTGTCAATCTATTTGTTATTGCTAGGATGCTCTGAGTTGGGCATAATTTGTCCTTCATGATGATGTTGCAAAGAAGGATGTCCAACACCTTAATATAGTAAATCTCTATAAATTAATAACCTTTTATTAGATAAATAAGGGTTTATAGTCCGAAATTGAACTAATAAGTTAAAACATTAATTCTCTATTAATTAATGCCTCTAATATATGGGGATGGAAATCATTTAGTTAGTGAAAATCTTAGTATTTGTTTCAAGATTGATTGTGCATCCAGAGCTCCATAAAGAACTATAAGTTCTGACTTCAGGATTATCTCCATAAGGTGAAACTTAATTTGAATATCTGTGGTAGGTAGATAAGCTTCTTTAAATCGTCATGAACATGTGACAAGTGTACCGAAATGATTAGCTTTTTCATAAAATATTTCCAGTGTACGTGATGCAATACGCACGTTACAATTGGATGGTTAATGGATTGACGGAATTTCAAGTTCTATTATTGGTTTGCTGCGAACTTGATGTCTTTATGAAGTGTTTGGATTTTTGTTATTCAGATTGATATTATCCCTTCTTACCGTTTGGAAACTGCAGAATGGGAACGATAGTTATACAGCAGTTTTCACAAGTGGTAAAAGAACACTCATTAACATAGAATTTTGTGTCTTGCAGTTGTTCAGTACGAGGCACGCTGAAATTGGGATGATAATCTTGGATTTTGCGTATAGAAGCAATGAAACTTCTTACGAATGCCACTGGTGTTTCTGATATCATTATGTGTAGCAAGTAAACCATAGGACTGGTATTTTTGTGTCGGGGACCAGCCCTTTTAAAAGTTTATAAACAATTTCATTTTGTAATCAGTAATTTGGATCGTGTGCTTTCGAGTGTGGCCTTGTGCAAAGTTGAGATGAATGGTATCATGGAAGAATAATTTGAACCAGCATCACCTTTTAGAAGATATTATCTTGACTAATAGAAGAAGAGGATAAGGAAAATTACATGCAAGAACTTGTGGACTCTGCTTTGATACACTGAACGGACAAAAAAAGTCATGAATTATTCAACGAATCGCGTATCATCAGTATTGATACGAAGTAATTTGATAACCAAGCAAATTAAAATTTAGTCATTTATCACCAGTTCGGCTTAAACTGAAATTCAGTCAGACAAAAATGTTCTTAGCATTTTCAATTTTTAAAATATGATTTAAACTGTAATTATATTCTAGAGTTTATTAGAAACAACCTTTTTACTATGTAAGAATAAAATTGCGCATTATCATACCTTTCTAGATATCGCAGATTTTAGGGTCCGATGATAAAAAGGGATAAAAATATGAGTAGATACGTAAATTTTTATGTTCTATTCGTTTATTCCATTGTTCACATGTATTATATAATGTAAAGGAATTCATTTAACTACTAAAGAAAGGAGTCTATAATCGATTTACGTCTCTTTTATATTTTCTTTTAATTTAATGTGGAAGAATATGAGAAGAAGCGCATCAGGATCTTGTTATCCATATGTCTGTCAGATCATTAAATGGTTGCCACATGAGTTGCAGCCGAAACAGTAACTAGCTTGCAGAGATGGATGTTGCAAGCCGATCTCTTTACCATGCCAAGTTTCCACCTATCTTTCACTCTAAACCCTCCGTTCTTGCCTCCAATCCCATCTCACTGCACTCCACTAGGACTAGGACCCATTTCTCACAGCTTCTAAGAGCTGGGATTCAGGTCAGGAAGCAGAAGAGTTTTGGAGGGATACATGCTAGTTCTGAGTCAGCAAGCACATCCTCTGCCATTGAAGACAGATGGCTTCTTGTACCCGCTGGTCAGTGAGTGATGGAATGCAAAATTTTTAGGGAACTTTTTGCAGAATGGAATTGTTTGCATGTCTGTGCAAAAGGTGTCCTTTCCCTTTTGAATTCAGTTGCTGGTACTTTCGAGATTTACTTAGGATTCATTGTGTTGTGTTGTTTCATTATTTCTTGTATATGTGATTTGAAGTTGGAACAGCAAAGTCAGGAATGAATTTGATTCTGTGATCTCATGCTCGGCAACCCCTTTCGGAGCTATCACTGCCTTTCTTCAAGTCATCAAAGAGATCCTTGTGTCTGATGTTGCTAGCTTAATAACAACAACCAGTAATTGTTACAGAAATCGTATATAACAAAAGATTTTGAAACAAATTTGTTGTTGCTTCAGAGTCAGGAGTGTACCAACTCCCTCCACGTGATCCTACAGGAAACAGGATGAGAATAGCGAGTGAAAATGTGGGCAAGTGGAGAGATAATTGAAATTTCTCGTTTCCTTTCTTCTCTAGGGCTTAGAGATTGCTTCTTCATGGTCGTTATCTTTCCCAAATTTTGTGGGGAAAAGTTGCACGGTCTGCATAATATGTATGTGATGTGCCTGACTCTCTTCTAATGCTTGTTTTTGTGGTCTGTTGCAATCCTTCGAATTCTGATATCCTCATTCCAAGTCAGGAAGTAACCATCGTTTGATGTGGCTCTAAATTTACAGGTGATGGAGATTGTCGTCACATAGGTTATAAGGTTGAAATGCCAGGCGTATATGAAATTGCTTCTGTGAGTCCTCCCACATTTAGGAAAGTCATATATCATTCAACACAAACTCATTAAATCTATAATATTTCTTTTTTATTGAAAAATCAAGAGTGAGGTGACTGTCGGGCGGCTTCCCGAGGAGGCAGACATTGTGATTCCAGTTGCTACTGGTAATTCATGGTTAACCCTTTTAAATAACCACCATTACTTCTCCATACTATTTGTCAGCAAGTTTATGCTTAGGATTGGATCATCATATTACTATTTCATTGTCTCAGTATCTTCTCTGCATGCCCGCATCCAGAAGAAGGAAGGAAATCTTCTGGTCACTGATCTGGACAGTACTAATGGGACATTCGTCAATGAGAAGCGATTAAGACCTGGAGTTTTAGCTACTGTACCATCTGGAAGTTATATCGTATTCGGTACCATTCTCTATTCAACTGAAGTGGCTGGCTACTATTGACAATCTCTTTATTTTTCTTACTTCCTGGGTCCCTGCGTAGACATGCTCTTATTTCTTTATCACATTCAGAACATGAAAGTGGGGATAGATAGATTATAAACATGCTAGGAAATGCAGAATTGAGGATCACAGGAACCACAGCCTTCACTACATTCGCAGGCATGAATTGCCACCCATGCACTCTCAGTTTTATGGGTATAATATCTCAAAATTTATAGTGTTTCTTCACAAATAATCTAGGTCAATGCCACCAACTAGCCATACCATGCTTGATTGTTTCATAATTGAGGACCACTAAGATTATGACATTGAGGCTGAAGGAGCTAAGGGCTAAACTTCCAAGCAACTCATTCTGCTCTATGTCAATTTTAGGCCTGATTCTATGCCATAGAATTACTGTAATCTGATCTACTGCTATTTAAATGCTTCAAGAACCTTGTTAGTGCGTGTTCCTAGTAAAAGGTTTAGTGGTAGAGAACTTGAACTTAAGATCTGCTGTATAAGTTGAGCTTGTATGGACGTGATTTGTCAATTCAACTACTAGTCTCTGAGCTTCTTTTGTCATCACTTGCTTAAATTATGATTTCATTTGTAGGGGATATTCATCTAGCAATGTTTCGGGCCTCCAAGGTTGAGAAAGTGGAAGCTTCAACCAAACCTGAAGAAGCTAAGAATGAAGCAGAGACCGAAAGCCCCACTGAGAGCAGCAGTGCAAGTTAAACTCCCAACTGTGTTTTTGGCTGATCGAATAATCTGCCAAAGAGCTAATAAGCTTACACTCTGTCTAATCCTTGTCAATGCCTTATCAATAAAAGTTGAGACAGATTAAGTTTAGCCGTACGGTATGTTTGATTCCGTTTTAAACTGTTGCTGATTCAAAGTTTTTTGTTCGTATAATTGAATTGATATGATATCATTTTCATCAATGATAAATAAGCAAAACGAAAAGTAATGGAGCTAGAAGCACATCTTAAACTCCCCAAGGCAGAAAGCAGACATTTGTTGCCCCTTCTCACAAAGCAAATCCGTCAGCGTTAAGCTCTATGTCAAATATATCAACTTCACAAGCTTTACCCAAAAGATAACCCAACACAACAAAATTTTGATTTCATGAATGTTTGTATACCAGCAGAATTGAATCCAGTAACCTTTATCGTCTTCGCATTCCACGTCCACGACCTCCTCCTCGCCCTCTGCCAGCCATTGCACTTGCAGCAGCTTCTCCCTGGGCGCTTTCAGACTGCATAATTAAGAGAGTAGAGATCAAACAGCTGCAAATTACAAGTGCTATATGCGTAGTACCTGACTGAGGTGAAGTGCAAAATACCATCAAAAGAGGAAGGATATGCAGCAACTTTTCAAGGACATTTTGACAGGATAGATAGAAAGCATTGTACACATTAATATAACTAGATATAAATATTGCCCTTGCAGCCTTTACCTTGGGGTTCTTGACTGTCTCATCCACACTTAAAACAAGACAAGCAGCCTCAGTTGCAGCATTTATGGCATTGATCTATAATAACAACTCACAGAATTAGTTCACTATGACTAGTGATCAAAAGAAGAAAAAAAGAAATACCTTGACAACTGCTGGCTCCCAAACGAATTCGGCAAATGAATCTGCAATTCCACCTGTGTTAATATCCACACCATAAGGTGCACCCTCCCCTGTTAAAAAGCTCAAAAGGTTAACTATTATAAATTAAACACAAAGTCACCAAACCAATGTCCTATTAAAATAATTATCACAAACCCTTTTATCAGGAGACACTGTACTACCTTAAATCAAGATATATAAAAAATTAAGACAGGTGGCACAGTGAAATACACCTAAGAGAAATAAAGAACATACCAGATGGAAGTGCATGTTTCTGCCTCAACTTGTTTAAGACGTCAGTAGCATCAAAGCCAGCATTATCACATAATTGTCGTGGGATAACCTACATAAGATGAAGACCTTAAACTGACAAATTCCATTATAATACCTACTCTTATGACAATCAAATCAAACTTAATAATCAGTAATATTGCAGTCCCTTCCACATATCAACACTTAATCATAGTAATTTAGCTCATAAAAAGGCAGTAATAAATTGTGTCAAGCAGCAGAATGTACAGACTACTACAACTCACTTCAAGCGCTTTTGCATAAGAGTTAATAAAGAGCTGAGACTTCCCAGCTATTGTGCGAGCATGCTGCCTCAAGTGGCGACTTATTTCCATCTGTCATCAGAAAACATACATGTTACAAACCAGGTGATACATGCACCATGATATAATAACTTTAAGCATAAACCATACATCAATAGCACCACCACCAGCAACTACGGTTGAGTTCTTCAAAGCTCTTCTAACTATCATGATTGCATCATGTAAACTCCGTTCAGCTTCCTCAATGAACTGATGATGACATGAAACATTGAAACCAAAATGAACATTAAGAATAACAACAGAAAACCACCAATCCAGTGCTTCAATTAGTAACAAACCTGATCAGCCCCACCACGCAAAACAATAGTAGCTGTTCTTCCAGAAGGGCATCCACTAAATATGTTAAACCTCTCATTTCCAACTTGCCTTTCCTCAAACACCTCACAAGTTCCAAGAACCTTTAGACCAAACAACAAAACAACAATGCAAGGGGTCAGAAAGAAAGAATGCTTTTACATAAAAATGAACAGCAGGCATAACTTAGAAACCATTACGCACTTTCAAAGAAAAAAAATTATTGACCTCATCAATTACGTTGTTGACAGTTGTTTGCACAGCTCCACCAGTTGCTGCAGCAACTCTATGTAAATCTTCTTCGGTTACACGCCCAGCGCAAAAGATATCTCGATCCGCAAAATACTGCAATAAAAAAATGCATTTAAAAGACATCTAAATAGAGTCAAAAGAACATGGTGAAGATCAATGCCGTCAGTAGAACTTCATCTTGTCAAAACTTAACATCTTCCTAAGCATTCGATGCATAGCAATAACTCAAAGACCTCAAGAAAGGGGTCCGCCATGACAAAGAGCACTCAGAAAATACAAAAATACAGAACAACTACAAAAAGTTAGTTAAGATTTAATAACGGTAAAATTAATCTCATTTAGTAAATCTGAATTGAAACAATTGTTTGACCACTGGTCTTTTTCTCATTACAATTTTCTTAGTGTAAGGGCATTAAATTAATGCTAAATCCAAGCTCATTTGCATATTCTTTGAAAAATACAATAATGAAGGGAAGTCACCTGTGTTGCTAAATCACCAATAGCAAGACGTGAAAGGACAATTTTAGCCCCACTCTGCACACATTTATCCAATTTGTCATAAATGATATTCCACTCTGCATCGACAATTGACTGATACTGTGCTGGGTCTGATAGCCTGAAAGTATGGCAAAATGGTATTTAAGTCTTAACCCAACCAGTTCTCCCTAATAAATATAAATCTAAGGAAAAAAAAGCCAAGTACCTTATTTCTGCATTTTCTTTCTCAGATTTCAGCTCCAGCTCAATGTTCAATAGAAGTATCTTGGGATTTCCAAATTTCTTTGGTTGTTGCTCAAACCCAGCATACGAAAATGTCTTCTTAAAAGCAACTCCATTCACTAGAAAAGAATCTCGCATAGTACCACCTGGGACCTGAAGGGTAGAACAAATCACAAACAATCTGGAATTTTATGATCTTTAAGGTTTTGTTTAGCTCAGCAAAGCCATTTCCATGAAAGAAAGAAATGACAAGGAAATACAGTTGGGAAGATAATGAAAAGATAAAGAAGTGAAGCAAATAACGTCATGTTGGAGTTCCTTTCCAAAATTTCAAGTAGATTAAAGACTGCTCATCACATATTTCTGTACATAAAAGGTCCAAAAGGAAGATGGTGACTCAAACGAGAAGGCAAGGCCATAAAGATACTGAACCTATGCAAGCAATCGTACCTTCTTTATTCCAATCATATTCAGTCTATCATCATTCCCAATAGCAATTACAGCATCTACTACCATGGATGCAAAGAACTCTTTCTCCCCACCAATAAGTTTTGAAGAAAGTGTTGTCGAAGCGCATTTGGCCAGTAAGGTTTTCTTTTCTTCTAGACTCTTCCCTTCTATGCTAACAGCCAGTTCTTTCACCTTCTCAATTGCCTATACGAATTCCAAAATCAGTATTGGAAGGAAATCCAAACCCAACATCGCAGCCACATACAAAATTGGGGGAGAAACACATACTAAATAGCCTGCTGTTCTATAACTGCGAATCAAATTTTGAGGTTGGACCCCGTCTTCTACGAAAGGTTTTGCCTCTTTCAAAAACTCAGCTGCAAGTAGAACAACTGTAGTAGTTCCATCACCAACCTAAGAATGCAAAGTGAATGGTCAACCACTTTAAACATTTGTCCATTATAATTCTCAATGAAGACTGAGCAAGTTACATAGTACACAAACAATTCTCCACTAAAAGATCCAAATATTCAATACCCAGTAAAAAATACATAATTTTAAGTTTCCTCAAATAAAAAAAAAAGGAAAAGACTTCAAAATAGATGGTGACCTCGGAGTCCTGGGACTTGGCAATGTCCACGAGAATCTTGGCGGCTGGATGAACAATATCGAGCAACTTCATAATGGTGGCGCCGTCATTGGAAATGGTGACATTACCCTTATCGTCGTGGATGAGCTTGTCCATCCCTCTGGGTCCTAGCGTCGTCCTCACCACATCCGCGACAGCCGTGCAGGCGTTTATGTTGCTCACCAGCTGCGCCTTCCCTTGGGATGTGTCGGTCCCTTCCTTCAATAATATAATCTGCGGTTGCTGCAACACACAATATACATTGAGACCAAGAATAAGTCAGTATCACAAACCAAAAGTATAATCTTCTCAAACTCTCGATCATCTAGTCTACTTTGCTCACCATCATAGCCGCCATTGATCTAGTGTACTCAGTTCAAGGAGTACAGGAAGGGAGTAGAGAGTGTGGAGAGAGATTGCAGTGGACGTGTTAGGGCTTAAGTTCCAACTCCAAGTCAGGAAGGTTCAAGACGATGCGGGGCGTTTAGAACTGCGTGTTTGTGCTTTTTATATGGCTATTGCTAAAAATAAAGAGAGACTTGTAAACTAGCTCATGTCCTTTTTGTTGTCTCATTCTTCCATTTCTATCTACTTCTGATGATTCACACCACCAACAGGACGATTCAATCACGATCACATTAACGCAAAAACCCCCGAATCTTTTCATGTAGACGTCAAAACCATGGATTTCTCGTACCTCCAGTCCAGGTCAACACCGAACAACACCTACTTCCCGCTCCACCGGGCTCAGCTCCACCCCCGCATGCAATACCCGTCTCCACCTCCGCCTCCGAAATCAAAAACCCAGAAATGTCTTGTCTTTTTAGCCTCACTCTTCACAATCCCTTTTCTCTTCTACCTCTTGTCCACTGCTCGCAAGATACACCAGTCCTCCAAATTCGCCGAACCCAAGTCGCAGTTTTTCGGTGTCGTCCTTGATTGTGGTCTCTCCGGGTGTGGGGTCCGCGTCTATGAGCTCCTTAGTGAGGGAAATATCCCTTTTAGTGATGGGCAGTTGCCGTTGATTGTTGGGTCGACTAAGGTTCGGCCTGGACTAGGTGGGGACCTGGAGAATGAGGGGTATGTGATTGAGGGATTGATTGATTTTGCCAAAAGATGGGTGCCCAGGAAGGAGTGGGGTCGAACTAGAGTGCAGTTGTTGGTATCCGGTGGTGGAAATTTTGGATCTTTGGTATCGGAGAGGGTGCTGGAGTCGTGTAGGAAGGTTTTGAGGAAGTCCGGTTTTAGTTTCAAGGATCAGTGGGCACGAATTATTGAAGGTAAATTTGTTGAAAGATTACTTTGACAATGTTGATATATTTCATTTGAACACAATTAGAGGACTTTTCTTTTGTGGAGGATGGATGTGTTAATTGATACATTCTCTGTATAATTTTCTATAAGATCACTGCCAGATATTTGACATCTTAAAGGTTATATAAGCAGGATTTGCTTCATTTGATACTATCCTTTTTTATATTTATCCGCTATTTTAGAGTCAGATCTAAGTTTGAAAAGATCGAATCACTATCCCTCTCACTTGCTATGTTCTTCACTGGCTATCTTGTCAGTTTTAGTCGAATATAATCTAGTGAGCTTCATAGGCTGTTATTTTGCTGACTATTCGTCTGTTTCCTTACAAAATTCTTGATTGAGGAAGCTACGTTTGTTCTTATCTTTTTCCATTTATGAAGAACTCTTAAATGTGCATACGTATAAACTTTTATTGAGTTGAGCAAACAGCCTCTTATGGTTTTGCTAGAAATGCTTTTAAGTACAGTCACTGTATTAAACAATATGATTAATAATCATTTTTTGGATAAGTAAACCTGAGAGGACAAGTTACTGATTTGGTTGTGACTAACATCGATTCATGGACACATCCACTTCTAGCGTTCCAGGACAAAATTTCATTCTATGTTGTATGTATTTATCATTAGTCATCATCTACGTAAAAATCTACGTGATTGATTCTGACACCCTTGGTATATGATCTCGTGTGCCTCTAAAATGATTAGAATGTTTGTATTATTTCTATAATAGTGGATATCATCATAACAAGATAAAGGTCCTGTGGTACATCTCTTGTTTTACTAGTTTGATTTAAGAGGTATAATCTTGACGCAGATGAAGAAAAAGGTGGCTATGTTTGGATTGCTGTAAACTATGCACTTGGAAACTTGGGAGGTGAACCTCAAAAAACTGTTGGGATAGTAGAGTTTGGTGGAACTTCTTTGCAGGTTTTTTTCAATCATAAATCTTTGATAAGAACCAATACTCTAGGAGTAGTAACATTGGAAGAGTTATCTGCAATCTGTATCATTTCATCCAATGCAGCCTGAATGAAACATTTGTCTCCCTTACTCGTTACACTGAAAAAATATCCCAGCACCTCTTTTGAAGTTAAATATGACCTGACCCCTAAAATTTCTGCCCTATTTGTAATACGATTTAAAGACCAACAAGCGCTGAGGTTTGAACTTTCTGGGATTTTATGACCATTTGTTTTCGAACGTTCTTATATGGGTTATGAAAGTTTTTTATTTCAAATTTGACTTGTGGATCTCATGTTATGTGCCATCTAGTGATTCAGGTTAGATAAGCATTTTGACGGCCTTCTTGTGAGGAGCTATCTTAATTCATTTATTGAATTCTCTACGATGTTATTTTATTGGAGAATCTTAAAATTATTTGTGCAGTATACATTTGCTTCTGATGAAGTACAAAAGTCACAATCTCTGCAAATTATCAGATTGGCTGGAGTTGGTTATGAACTCAAGACCCAAACCTTACTTGAATTTGGGCAGGTATTTCCAAAAGTTCAGATTAGTTCAAGTTTGAAACAATGACACCTTTTAAGGTCTAACCTTCTTGGTATTTGCCAACTTTGATGTATTTGCTTAAACACTACCAAGTAAGTAATGTAATTCATAGATGTTAGGGATGGAAACCAAAGCATCATACTTGTTTTATTTCCAAGTATTGTTTATTTGATAAGTAACAATAATGGAGGCAAAGGTGTGAAACTCAAGGGTCTTTGATGTGTGAAAAAGAGGGTAACTTGGTTGAAACAGATTAGAAACTCAGGAAAGTGATATGACCCGTAATCACAGTCTCAATAGACAGATTTCATTCATGTAAAATGAGGGCCATACAATAAGGAGAATTAGAGAGTCTCCTATTCTCTCCCGAAAGGCAATGCCAGTATATCTTTTCCTACCTTTGTTCTAACAGAAAGCTCCTATTTATTCTCATCAAGTGTAACAAACTTGTAACAACCCTATATTCTGTTTTGTCTAGGCCTAGGTAACTACCCCGAGCCACCTGGCAACAGCTTTGCTTCCCTTCCTTTCTTTCTCGCATAGGTAATCTTAATTGGGGGTCTAACAGAAAGATGGCTGAGCGTGTGATAACTTATTGCAATTTGGTTTGTCTGAAAGGTGTTTTCAGGGGAAGGATTAGAATTGTTTACTTCAAACTGCTACTGGAAAATGTGATGGAAAACTGTCACCACTTATTGTAGTGATTTGAGATACTAGTTTAATTCTGCAGTTATAGGTCCATATAGTAGTAATATAGTGGAGCTCCATTGCTAAGAAATGACCATTTTCTTGATGTAGGATGCAGCATGGAAATCACTATATGAACCGCATAATACCAGAGAGCTTATGGCTTGTAAGTTTTATTCTGTCATAGCGATTCATTTATTGTATTGTTTTGATCAACATTCTCTGTAGTTTCCCAGTATGGTTGCATTGTAGTTTAAATTAAATGAAAATGAATCAGAAAGCAAAGTTGACCTATGTGGTTAAAAAAATGGTATTTTATATGCAGTGGCACATATCTTTCAAAATATAGTTCCACTTTTATAACATATTTGGCAATTGTACCATTCTTCCAATCTCCTCATACCCACTGAGACTGAGGAAAGCATAACATGTAATAATCTACATTCTAGGAACAATAAATCATAATTAGAAGTGAACCATTTCTATATACATCTTGGGGATTAAAAATGCTCATATGCTTCGTTGTTATTATTAGGAGTGATTGTTTTCATTTCAGAAGTTTCAAGATATAGGACTGATTTATCCTAACGTGGTCACCATGAACTGTGTAGACCATTAAAGATTCTTGAACTAAAAGAATTATAGTGTTCAACAGAAGGAGCTTTCTTGTTGGAATATTTCAGGTGAAATATGTTGCAACATACGTGATCACAAAAGGTTCTTCAACCATTTTTGTTGTCATTGTTTAGAGCATTTGCTTTTTGTGGTCTAATGTTACCATTGTCTAATGCCTATAATTCAACCTAGGTTTACAATTTCATTTGCTCTTTTTGAATTAACGTTTCAGTACCAAAGTTTGGAAGAGGATATGATGGCAACCCTTGCATTCCCAAAGGGTATCAATTGATATCAAGTAACAGTGAAGCAGAACTTTTCCTATCCAATCCAGTGGGAAACTTTACTGCATGCAGGCTTAAAGCTTTGGAATTTTTGAAGGGTGGGCAAGGTAGCAGCTTTTGATTATTAATTATGATGGATTGGTTTGGTTTTATTTTTTATAACTGTTCTTTTTGGAGTCTCATGTAATGTTTATGCGACAACAGTATCTAAAACCCAAATGGGAAAGTATAATTTGTGTTTAGCAAGTTGTCTGAGACGTGAAGAAATTTATAACAGCATCTGTTGCAGAGGAAAATGTGGGGACAAATATTAGCCATTCATTATCCTATTTTCCAGTTTTCTATTTTTCTTAGCTCATGCATCTTGTATCTTTTCAAACAAATATTAGCTGTCCGAGCAGCATCTTCTGATTTATGTGATGGCGTAGAATCAGATACACAGGACATGGTTCACAGATCTATATCATTTGATAGATGGCTCAAGTTGTTGGATTGGAGAGATTAGTATGGGATTAGATGAATTCATATTTAAGAATGATTGGCTTGCCATTGAAGTGGAAACCAATTTTTTGGGTTATTTCGTATATGATAGTAACTTGGTGAATAAAATTGGCCATGTCGGATATAGATTTGATATGAGCCACTGGTTTTAATGCTGGACAGATCCCCAAATTGGATGTCTTCCTAGGGATATGGAAGAAAATACTGATTAAATATAGAAGGCGTTGTGATTGAAATTGAGAACTGCAACTTTGATATTTTTTTTTTGTAGATTGAAAACAAAATATCAAATTGCAGTCAAAGTCTAATATGGGGTAGATATTGCGGCAACTTAAGATAACCATCCTTCATTCTTTTTAGCATCTATAATGTCTTTCCTAATACTGATCTTTCAATTGGATAGAATCTTAGATTTTTGAGAGCCTCTCTTTATATGACAAGAGGAGTTGAGATATGATTTTGTTGTGCTTCTTTTTGGATCAGAAAAATGCTTGCGCCCACCTTGCAAAAGTTTTCTCTCTCAATCATTTGAGCTAGATGGAAAGCACACTGCTCGCAATACCATGTTCTATGCTTCTGAGGTTTGTAAATGGTTACCTTATATAGCCTTTTCACACTTAATATGGACAAGAATTCTCAAGTGAGAAACCCTTGTTGTTTCCTATATTTGATATTAATTTTATAGTTTTCTTTAAAGGGGATTAAAAGTGCTCTTGATCAATAAAAGCTTAAAGTCAATTGGATTCTTATTGTAAATTCCCGGTACTGGATATTGTTCTACATTCTGTTCCAGTTGGTTTTTGCTTATGCTTTTCTTTTTATTTGTCAAATCTTCTGCAGCTTTTCGGGCTGGTCCGTATTGGTTCTTTATCAGAACTGGAGGCAGCTGGAAAGCATTATTGTGGAGACGATTGGGAAGACCTGAAAAGCCGATACAGCAATGTTGATGACTTGGATTTATTGAGATATTGTTTCTCTTCAGCATACATGGTAGCACTGTTGCATGACATCCTTGGAGTTGGCATGAATGAGGACAGGTATGCTGCTCCTTAAAGAATTTAGAATATTGTTGACTAAAGGGATCCACTTCAACTTAATGATTGTCAGTCATAATAAGTATGAAGTCTAGTAAGCTTTCCCATTTACTAGGTTGTTTTCTTATTCATACAAGCAAGCCATCATATGGTTAAGAAAGATTGAAGTTTCGTGGTAAAGATGGTTGGCACCAGAACTAGGTTGATCAATCTAGTTCACCCTGTTGTCTGGGAGATGTTAGGTCAATGATCATTCATAGAGACATGCCTTGCTTACTTGAACAAGAGAATTATGTGAACACCTATTGTTTGCATGACCAGGCTCAAAGTTTTTTCCTGTTTTATACATTCTCTATATCTATTTCTAGGTCTTTATTTCTTGTCTGAAAATGATCAAGGAGTTAGTATTTTTTGTAGGATTGGATTTGGAAGTGATATTGGAAGCTATACACGTGACTGGACTCTTGGAGCATTCATCTCCCAGTCAATGACAGAACCCCTTGAATTGGGGAATGAGAATATTGATGAGATAATTGGAAATGAGTCAGTGACATACTTGTCATTATCTGCTTTCCTTTTAATAGCTTTGCTTGGCACATTCTTTGTATTGCAATGGCGAAAACCACAAGTAAAGACAATATATGACTTAGAAAAGGGACGGTACATTGTCACACGTGTGCCAAGATGATTTTGTCCCTTTTCCTTACTATTAATCCGTAAATCTCTTCATTAAGTGTTGCTGAATTCAACCAATTATTCATAAAATTTATGCATTGAAACTAACAGTTGGATAGTTACATCAAAAACTCGTGAGAGTGAGTATAGAGGGGTATGGGTTTGGTATCTGAAGTCCTTCATCCTGTTAGCTCATCATCTAACCAGTTGAAGAGCCGTCATCTTACAAACATCTGATGAAGAGCATTCATTTTCAAGAAAAGCAATTAAAGCAATGGAATAGGCATTTGTCTGTACTTCTTGTGATGAAGAAGGGTAGCATCAGAGCCATAGTTGGCTATGAACTATGAACAAAAGGGTAAAACAGAGTTTTTTCTCAACAATCAACAGAATCCCCCGTTACATGCAATGCTAATGGTTACTTTTGTCACTCTAAATGTATGGTAATCTTTAGTCCTTAAGAGGACATAGTGATTCTGAAGTTCTTGTCTAGTTTGACCACGCTGGTTGTCAGTAAAGTCATCTTCTTATAAGCTGGAGAGTATCACTTAACTAACGCATATATTATTATTATTATCTCGTATTAAAATTAATATTTAAAAAATAAAATTCGTTATAAAAGAACAAACCCAAATTTCTCTTCCAAATCTCCTTTCAGCTTCATCTTTCTTCCTGTCGAATTCCTAACCAACAGGCATATAATACCTTTAAACAGGGCATGACCCATGTATCTCCAACCAATTCTCTGTACAATTCATGTGAAACCTATGTTTGCAGGGCATCTTAACGTTAACACCAAGTTCCTCCTCTTCCAAACATATAACGCATGCACCAACTTTACCATTAATACCTTCAATCTTCACACTCGGCATGACCTTTATTGACGCCTTTGAAGCTGGTGGCTCACCATATTTTGTAGTCAAGTGTCCAGGCAGAGAGTCCAAGCCTTGAGCTCCTTCAATCACCACCATCCTTTGGGTAAATGGGTTGATCAAGATGATTCTTTCACTTGGGTGGTTCTTTCTTGTGCATCTTCAATTGGGTCCAATGAGTTTCACTTTGGCTTCTCTCCTACGACAATGGCGGCCATCTCAGGCGAGGCAGTGACACCAACGGTGACGAAACACAATAGAAAAGGCAAAAACAGGGGTAATTGTCCATGCGTCACAATCCTTCCAAAAATTGAAAAGTTTAGCTAATCTACTTAATTACTCAAAACTGAATCCTTAACCTTTCATTTCCCTCAAAAAAAAAAAAAAAAACTTTATCAAACTTTTTTCACTTTTGTTCCGTTTAGACTTAAAAAAAAAAATGATACTCACATAATGTAAAACTTTTCACGTGAGCATTTAATGATGGTTTACGTTGATCATCCATGAGCATTTAATGCTTCTCTTCGTAATGGAAGCCATAGTTTACAGCTAAAATAATATTATTATTTCTAAAATTTAAATAGCTCCTTCGTGCTTCTCCATTTCCCTCCATAAGCATTTACAGCTGATGCTATATTGATCACTACACTTTCCCTTTGGAACGTCAAATCTCCATATCCATCGGCATTCGGAGCTTCTGATCACTACACTTTCCCTTCTTTTCTTTCCATGTTAAGCTGAAACCGGTTTCACATGTTTATATCACGGGGTACAAAGGTGTGTCTTAATCGCAGTCCTTTATTGTTGAATTCTTTTGACGTAAATTTGGCAGGGATCATATTGGTTGTCGCTCTGAATTGTGAAATTAGAGTTTTTTTGTTTGAATTGAGGTTTTTTTCCAATTTTTTTGTATGATGTATTTTTTCATATACAAGCTGCTAGAAAGTCTTTTGAGATTTGTTTGATTTGATGAAACAAATTCATTGAAGTATGACGGTATGAGGGTATTCGTTACTACTCAAATATTGACACTACTGCTTAAGATCTTCTGTTTGATTAATGTAATTCTTTTAGAACTTCTCTTTACGCAAAGCAATTAATGCTTGTGAGAATAATGGTTGACGCAGACTTTTCTACTAAAATATTCTTAATGTTTTTGAAATGTAAATGGGTCATTCTTCTTGGAAATCAAACACCTCCTTGGAAATGTTTCCAGTTGAGATTTGTGGAATTTTTATTCTCTCCGTGATCTTCGTTTTCTCTTTGTGTCTGTTTGGCCAGTTGATGTTCATTGATGTATAAGTCTAATCCTCGATATATTAACTCAACTGTTTTTTTGCGTTTGGTTGTTGAAAAAGTTAAGGAAAGTGTAGGGAAAATCTTTACGAAAATAACACAAACTTTGATTCTTAGAGAACTACTAATTTTAGAGTTCAACGCATGAGTAAAGGAGGAAAGAATATAGGACTCACATTCTTCACTTTACGAATCTTCTTGATCTTTTATTATTTCTTGCTTCATCATGCTCTTTTGTTTTGTTGTAATAATAAATTAATAATCATCATTACTCTTAATTATCTTCTTTATTATCTTTTTTTTTCGCTTCCTTTTTTACTCTCCGACAAGCTTCTTCGGTATAATCCTACTATCTGTCCGTTTACATCTGTAATACCTTTTTTTTTACTTATGATGCATATGATAATATGATAATATTTGTTTACTAAACCATGTTTAACCTTTCATGTTGCAGACAAGGGTTGCTGCTGTCTTTGTATTTG
>JANZLC010000008.1:6302519-6313186 GCA_026413385.1 Erythroxylum gracilipes | reverse complement strand
TAAGTTCCTGTCTAGACTATCAGGGTAGATTAAAAAGATGGGTTCTTGATCTGGGTTTCGATGTTTTTGTTGGAATGTTGGTTTCAGGTACGCGGTGGTCACAGGATCAAACAAGGGAATTGGCCTGGAAACTGTGAGACACCTTGCATGTCAAGGCGTTACGGTGGTGTTAACAGCCAGAGATGAGAATAGAGGGAAGGATGCTACTGCCGAGCTTCATAGTGCAGGTCTGCCAAATGTGATTTTCCATCAGCTTGATGTCCTCGATCCACTTAGCATTCAGTCCTTGGCCAGTTTCATCAAGGACAAGTTTGGGAGGCTTGATATACTGGTAAGAGTCGTTTCTCTAACCAATCTGTCCAAGGCGCCAGAGTTTTCTTTTTCTTGATATCTTGTTTGTGGCTTGATTCTGTGATTTACTTCAGGAGATAACTATAACTTTATTTTATGATTGAATATGTTGAGAAAATCTTGAACAGCGGGAGATAGATTGCAGGACCCATTTTGGGTTATGATCAACTGGTATCTTGGAACTCCCCGAGTTTTTGTGTCCAGTGTTAAGAAATATATCTTGAAACTTGGAAAGTTTAGAAATATCTTTGTTCTTTTTTCTTTTTTATAATCTCACTAGTTTGTAGTTACTACTGATACTTAAGAGATATATGAACCTAACCAACAGAAGTGCATAGCTGAAAATCACTTTGTATGACATAGAGCAATTAGTGAGTTGAGTGATTAGTACGTCTGATCTAATCACCCTCAGGTCAACAATGCTGGAGTGGGTGGAGTTGTAGTTGATGAGGAGCACCTAAGGGCCTTAAACATTGATCCTGAATCTTGGGTAAGTCTTGAATCTTAATTTGTTATTATTTAAGGACACCTGACAGAGAGACGCGTCCCTCAACATGAATGGTAGAGTTGTAGCTTTCAGGTAAGGCAACCAACATTGTTCAAGGTGCGATTAAGCAAACTTATGAGAAGGCAGAAGAATGCTTAAATACTAATTACTATGGTGTTCAAAGGGTCACTGAAGCTCTCCTCCCACTTCTTGAGCTTTCCCCTTTAGGGGCCAGGGTAGTCAATGTCTCATCATTGAGGGGTGAGCTATGGGTAAGTTGGAAAACAGAATACTACAAGAACAAGATAATAAACTAGTATAGGTGCCAAATATCTGACACGGAAGCTTGTGATTGTGAATGTTCTTACAGAGAATTCCAGGTGAAGATATAAGAAAAGAACTTGCAGACGTTGATACACTGACTGAAGAGAAAATCGATGCAATATTGAAGAGGTTTCTGCGTGCAATGAAAGAAAATAAACTTGAAGAAGACGGGTGGTCACTGATGCTGCCAGCTTATGCCGTCTCCAAGGCCACCCTTAATGCGTATACTAGAATCCTGGCCAAAAAGCATCCTAACATGCTCATAAACTGTGTCCATCCTGGGTTCGTAAACACAGATATCAACTGGCATACAGGGACAATGACATTGGAAGACGGCGCTAAAGGACCAGTCAAATGTGCCCTTTTACCCGATGGAGGTCCGTCCGGCTGCTATTTCGATCAAACTGAAGTTGCCAGCTTTTGCTTTGCACATGATTTGAGATAAGAATGAATGTTTCCAAATAAACTTCTGTGCTTTATTACTAGAATTCAAACTCATTCAGACAACGGACTCGAATGGAATAAACTGCAGTCAAGCTCGAATGGAATTGTAGCTTTAATTTGAATTTAAGAGAGTAATTTTCACAATTCAAATAATTAATCTGAAAACTATTAGAAAAGTCATAATAAGTCTCATTTTTTTCCTAAATTAATTGATTCAGACAATTCAAACTAAAACTTATCATAAATTGATTGGATATGATGGCGTTCTATATCAATTAAATAATAGCAATTAGCTTAATAAAAGAGATCAGAACCATAATTAAATAGTTGACTTAGCTACAACTATTCAATCTAATTTTCTTGTTTCTCATAAGTTAACTATGCAAATTCACAAACAACATATTTGCTACTCGTGCCAATCATTCATGATAATTACGGATCTCTAAATTTATGGATAGGTATAGAATAATCAACATCGAATTAATTTATAAAATCAATCAATATTAAGTGCTCATGAAATAAAAAATAAAAAATAAGAAATACTTGAATTAAAATAAAAATCTAAGTTTAGGAGAAAACCTTACTAGAATTTTGATTCCTCCTGAATCAGAAAATTTACATTTAGCCAAACATTGATATAGTTCCAACATGAAAGAGAGAAGAAAGATGACAAGAAAGAAAAAAGACAGAAAGAGAATAATGGAAAGAGTGCATGTAACGTTCTCCTCTTCTTTTCCTATATGAAAACTAACTTCTTTCAATATTTCAGAGATTATCTTTTAAATAAATCACCCTTAGTTGTGAGCATCTAAAATGAAATGCATTATGGTGTAAGTGGACATGGTGGTATCACCTCTATGAATTGAATTAGAACATCCTAATTCTCCTCCAGTTTAGAAATTTTATGCTCCAACCTCTACAACCGATAATGATTCTCATGTCAGATCGATGGTGCTAGACGATACAGAGGTTGTGGAATATTTGAATCCGTGGAATATTTGAATCCTCTTATTAATTTGATGATGTACCTCTTCAGGGGGAATCACGTGACAAAAAATGAAATTGCCTCTTTTGTTGCTCAACCAACCTCATCTTACTCAAACAAGCATTGTCCAAAGGTTCCATCTCACAAGCTATATGCATATTAATGTTAGCAATGTCAAGCAAATTAGGATTAATAGCCAAGTGAGTGATCAAAAAACCAAGGCACAATTTCTTATTAGATGATATATCAACATTAAAACTACATAGCCAACCAAGCACTTGAATTAATATGAACTTTATGTACTATGCACCAAATAAATAATAACTCAACCTTGTGCATGTACAAGTTCTAGCCTTCCTCCTTGAATAATTGAAAGCTAAATAACATTTTGTTTCCTTTCTTTAAAACTGAATGTAAAATGTTGCAAAAATTCAACTTAGCTGGTGTGATATAGATGTACCTTTAGTTATCTAAGTTGTTGGGTACTAGTGGTAGGTACAGTCAAAAATTGAATTTTATCAATTGGATTCACTGTGGATTTGGCTCTTATCATTGTCTTATTGGTGTCTTTTGTGGTCCCATAACCACAACAACTATGAATAATAAAAATTAATCCTAGATGGTAACTAGAGCAATCAATTAATAACTAAAATAAGAACAACTAATTAATCAAATTAATAAATTAATTAAAAGTAGTAAAATATAATACCAAAATAGTGCCTAAAAATGATAATTCAAAACACTATACAAAAATGGAGCAGACAAGTGTAGTGCAACTTGTGTATGGTATGGATTGTTGGAGCTCCTTGGTGTATAGACCGCCTGCTAGTACAAGACTATTGTGGTGTAATGCATTAGGACTGGTCTGTTAGGCGCTACTGAAACTTGACTGTTAGAGCGTGTTTGCCAGTCACTCTGGTTGATGTTGGTTTGGTATTGGTATAGTTGCTGGGATTGTAGGTGTGCTGGTGGAGACAAGTGTTGTGTTGTACAACTATTTGGATAGGACACTGATATTTGGTGGTTCCGCTATATGTTGGTGCTTAGGACAACTTGCTTGGTGCTGTGGGGTGATGCGGTGTGTAAAACCTGGGAAAAGAAAAGAAGATTTAAGGTTTGTCATTTTCATTTTGTTTTTTAAAATATATATGGAAAATATAATCTTTTTATTTTATTTATTTTATATTATCATTTTTATCATTTTATTTTTGTAATCACTAATTTCTTAAAAAAAACAATTTACTAACATCTAGAAGGCGTGATCCCGTCGTATAAATGTTAGTATTATGGAGGGATTCAATTCCAGAGAGTTGAGTTATATAAAGTGTAATCTCAGTTTATGACTTTTAGCAATTTGAAACTTTAGGCCTTGTATCCTGAAAGCTTAATTACTTAAGTCATAGAACTTAAAAGATTTAGCTTTAGAAAGTTGAGTTACATAAGGCGTGATCTCACCTTATGAAATTTAATAATATGGAACTTAAGACCTAATTTTCCTTTAAACCAATAAAACACTACATAAAAACAAGTAGATTAAACCTATAAATAATTGAAATGAAATTAATAAAAACCATCGTGTTTGGGTTGCCTCCTAAAAAATGCAATTGTTTAATGTCATTATGCTTGATGATACTTTTTTTTCTCAGTATTTTATGTATTAAGGAAGTGACAAATCAATATCCATCAAACTTGAGACCATCATATCCTTATAAAATGGTTTCAATCTGTATCATGTCACCTTAAAAATCTCTCAGATATCTAAACTCTTTATTTCTATTACGTTATAAAGAAATACATTAATGACAACAAAATAATAATAATTCATCTAGAATATAACTTACCTGGCATGAGCTTTAATCAAGAATTATGTAATAACACTTTCTTTCCCACCTCAAATTGCATCCTTAATATTATCATGGAACAGTTTGGTTTTCTCCTTGTAAATTCTTGAATTCTCATAGGCATCCAACTTTAGTTCCTCTAATTCTTACAAATGTAATTTCCTTGCTTATCCAACTTTGCCCAAATCCATATCGCATCGCAGCATCGTCCAATAAGCTTTATGTTTAATCTCCATCGATAAATGACAAGCTTTACTAAAAACTAATTGATAAGGAGACATTCATATTGGTGTTTTGTAGATTGTATGGTAAGCCCAAAGAGCATCATCTCGTTGTAAATTCTAATCCTTTCTTCATAGATTTATCATCTTTTTCAAAATGAATTTCACTTCTCAATTCAATACTTTTGCTTGACTATTCATTTTGTGGATGATATGTAGTGGCTACATGATAATGCACTCCATACTTCTTAAACAAAGTCACCATAACTTTGTTGGAAAAGTGACTCCTTTGATTGCTAATAATAGCTTGTGGAACTCCGAATGTTTTGAAAATATTAGAATAGCCATTAAAATAGCTTTTTCTATCACTCACTTTGAAACATAATCAACTACCAAAAGTATGTAAGGAAAACCACGAGATGAAGGAAAATGGCCATTAAAATCAATGTGTTGTACATCAAATATATCAACTATAAGAATTAGAGTTTGAGGCATTTCATTTCTAAGAGATGACGTACCTATCTTTTGACATCTGTAACAGTTTTTACAAAACACATGAGCATCTTTAAATGAAGTCTCCTAATATAAACTACTATCCAAAACTTTTGTAGTAGTTCATTTAAGACCAAAGTGACCACCATATATATAATTATGATAAAAAGTTAAGAAAGAACGATGTTCATCTTTTGACATACAATGTCTAATAACTTGATCATCACTAAACTTCTACAAATATGTTGTCTTATAAAAATAATATTTTGCGTCATTTCTTATCTTTTCCTTCCTATACTTACTAATGGAATTAGGTAAAGTTCTAGTAACTAAATAATTAATAAGCTCTGCATACTATAGAACTATATCTTTCATTTGGAATAATTGCTTATTAGCAAAAGTTTCATAAATAGGTAAAATATATTTATCTGTTACCAACCTCCTCAGATGGTTTGTCACTAAATTTTTTGCTCCTTTTCAAATCCTTATTGTCAAATCAAACTCTTGAAGCACCAAAATCCATCGTATTAACCTCGGTTTGTACTCTTTCTTTACCAACAGGTATTTCAATACTATATGATTAAAATATACAATAACTTTAGATCCAAGAAAATAAGATCTAAATTTATCTATAAAAAAATAATTGCTAAAAGATCCTTCCTAGTTATAAAATAATTGCATTGTATGAGGTCCAATGTTCTTGAACCATAATAGATCACATGACTTTGTTTCCTAATTCTTTGGCCTAAAACAACTCTCACTATATAGTTGCTAACATCAAACATAATCTTGAATGATAGATCCTAATTCAGTGGTTGAATAATAGATGCACTTGTTAGCAATACTTTAAGCTTGTCCAAAGCTTCTTAACATTCCTTTCTGTATTTAAATAAAACATCTTTTTGCAGTAACTTTGACAATGGTATAGCAATCTTTGAAAATCTTTAATAAACATGTCTTGCATGTCTAAAAAGATCAAACTTTCCTAATATTTGTAAGGTAAGGTAAGTTCACAATTAAATCAACTTTTACCTTATCAACTTCTATGCCTCTAGATGAAATCACATGTCCCAAGATGATGCCTTGATCAACCATAAAATGGTTTTTTATAATTTAACAGCAAATTTGTTGCAATGCTTCTTTTAAGAACCTTGGAAAGATGATTTAAGTAATCATCAAATGAATCTCTATAAATAATGAAATCTTCTATGAATACTTTAATGTAATTATCAACATACTCAGAAAATATACTCATTATGCACCTTTGAAATGTACCTAGAGTATTACAAAGATCAAAGGGCATTCGCCTAAAGGCATACATTCCAAAAAGTCATAAAAAGGTAGTCTCTTTTTTTTATATAATCTTCTTGAGCAATTGATATTTGGTATTAACTAAAAAAAATTATCCAAAAAGTAAAAACATGATTCACAAATAAGTTTTTCTAACATTTGATCTACAAAGGGTAATAGAAAATGATCTTTCATAGTGGCCAAGTTAAGCTCTCTAAGGTCTATGCACATTCGCTATCTATTTTGTACTCTTATTGGTACCAACTTGTCATTATGATTTTGTATCACTGTCACCTTAATTTTCTTTGGCACAACATAAACTAGGCTCACCTACTTACTATCTGAGTTCGTATAGATTATACATGCATCCAAATGTTTTGAAATTTCCTTCATTATCACATCTTTCATTTAGATGTTTTCTTTATGGTTCCATTATTGATTTAGCATGTTCTTCTAAAAGAATTCAATATATGCAAATTGCTAGACTTATGCATTTTATGTCAACTAATGTCCCTTTGAGTATAGTTTTGTATTTATTTAGAAGTTCTATTAGCCTTTCTTCTTATCCTTTAATTAACTTTTTTTAGATTATTACAAGTATCAACTATCTTTCACTTAACTAGACATAGTTCAAATGATCAGAGAGAGCTTTCAATTCGATCTATAAAGCCTACAAAACAAAAGACAACTTTTCTTACGAGTTATATTAATTAACTTGTAGATATATTAGCATCGTAGATAATGATTCTACAATTTTACAAGTTTCATTAATATTCTCATTTACTTTCAATTTAGCATTAAACTCTCACTCATGTTTATTTATTGAATAAGTTAAAGTTTTAAATTAAATTATTAAAAATTAAATTATTAAATTTAAAATTTTTCAAGTTTAAAAATATTCTTAAAAAGTTGAATTGTTGTGCCTTAAATCAACTTCCTTCGTTGACAGAGAAAGGACGTCGTGCACAGTTACTCATCCTAGGTTAGGAGAAATGGATTCAGAAGGAAAGCAATCAATAGAGAAGTAAGTAAACTGCCGATTCTTGATGGGTTTTAGTCCAAACTAAGTTCCTGTCTAGACTATCACAGTAGATTAAAAAGATGCTTTCTTGATCCAGGTTTCGATGTTTTTGTTGGGATGCTGGTTTCAGGTACACGGTGGTCATAGGATCAAACAAGGGAATTGGCCTGGAAACTGTGAGACAGCTTGCATGTCAAGGCGTTACGGTGGTGTTAACATCCAGAGATAAGAAGAGAGGGAAGGATGCTACTGCTGAGCTTCACAGTACAGGTCTGCCAAATGTGATTTTCCATCAGCTTGATGTTCTCGACCCAGTTACCATTCAGTCCTTGGCCAGTATCATCAAGGACAAGTTTGGGAGGGGACATTGACTCGGGTGGAGGGGACATTGCCAAATGTGATTATAATGCAGGTAGCTAACAAATTGATTGAGGGGACATTGACTCGGGTGGAGTGGTTTTCGATGGTTTGGAACCGGTTTCTGAGACCTAAAACCAGGTTCCTGCTATGGTTAGTTATGCTGAATAGACTCAGTACTATGGACAGGCTTCCATTCCTTAACTCTTCAAGGATGTGCATTTTTTGTAATCTAGAGGAAGAAACTAGGAATCACATTTTCTTTGAGTGTAACTACTATATTGAAATCTGGACTAAGATTCGCAGGCTATGTACTGAAGTCCAGTTGCCGAACAGACTCCATGATATTCTACTGGAGTTGGCTCAACTAGCTATTTCTCAATTCGACAGAGCAGTCATCCTTATTTCAGTGGCTACCTGCTCTCAAGAACTCTGGAGGGAAAGGAATCTACGAAGATTCCAACAGAAGATTACCCCCCAACCCTCTACCCTAGAGCTTATCACAACATGCATCAGAGAGCAACTGCTTTCCACCCAGCTGCACACTAGGTGTAGTAGGGGCCTAGCTCTCACCTGGAGAGTCTAGTCTCCTACACGGCCGATTTCTCAGACCGGTAAACACAGGGGAGGAAGGCTTCGATACTAACCTGTTGATCATCCAGCTGCCCCTTTTCCGCTTCAGTCCGACGTCGAGCTCCAGGAAGCCCACACAGGGATCTCCATCTCGTCCTCTCCTTCGGTCTTCCTGCAATTTCACCAATCTTAGTCAGCCCAGAGAAGTACCTCCAATCTTGGATTTTTTATTGCTTACCGTTGGATCCTTTCACTGGGCGCGGTAGCAGAAGAAGCCTCTGAGGGCGCCACAGTTTCGTGCCCTAGCCAGCTCCACTATTTCCTTCTTGAGTAAATTCTGGATTGGTTGCGAAAGTTAGATTTGTTTTGCCCTAATTGCGTTCATTCCACTTGTTCACAGCTCGGTCCGATCGACTGTTTTCGCATGCCCTTACGTCATGTCGTTTGCTATTTTAATTCTAAGGGACTGGGTCAGTTGAGCTTGTAGTGTTTGGTATTGTATCTTTTATTTTATATTCAATTCAATTAAAAAAAATTAAAAAAAGGACAAGTTTTGGAGGCTTGATATACTGGTAAGAGTGAGGAAAGATCTTCTGACCCCTGATTCTAACCCTATTCTGTCCTCTTTTGATTCAAGCTGTCTATTAATCTACATAAATAGGCGACTTGGATTAAAAAAAAAAAAGACAGAGTAGGTACACACACATTTGGAGACAGAGGACGTAAGAGTGGTTTCTCTAACCAATCTGTCCAGGCGCCAGAATTTTCTTTTTCTTGTTATCTTATTTGTGGCTTGATTCTGTGATTTAGTTCGGGAGATACTATAACTTTATTTTAGGATTGAATATGTTAAGAAAATCGTGAACAACGAGAGGTAGATTGCAGGACCCATTATGGGTTATGATTGACTGATATCTTGGAAATCCCGAGCTTTTGTGTCCAATGATAAGAAATATACCTTGAAACTTGGAAGTTTTTGTGTCCAATGATAAGAAATATACCTTGAAACTTGGAAGTTTTTGTGTCCAGTGATTAGAAATATCTTGGTTCTTTTTCTTTTTCATAATCTCACCAGTTTGTAGTTACTACTGATGGTTGGTTAGGAGATATATTAACCTAACCAACAGAACGTAAATAAGTTACATTATAAGTGGATAGCTTAAAATCACTTTGTATGACATGGTGCTATCAGTGAGTGGAGTGATTTTTACGTCTGATCTAATCTCCTCAGGTTAACAATGCTGGAGTGGCTGGAGTTGTAGTTGATGAGGAACAACTAAGGGCCTTAAACATTGATCCTGAAACTTGGGTAAGTCTTGAATCTCGAATTTTTTATTATTCAAGGACATATACCAGAGAGACGCATCCCTCAAAATTAATTTTGGAATTGTAGCTTTCAGTTAAGCCAACCAAGATTGTCCAAGGTGTGACGAAGCAAACTTATGAGAAGGCAGACGAATGCTTAAATACTAATTACTATGGTGTTCAAAGAGTCAGTGAAGCTCTCCTCCCACTTCTTGAGCTTTCGCCTTTAGGGGCCAGGGTAGTCAATGTCTCATCATTGAGGGTAAGTTGGAATACAGACTCCTACAAGAACAAGATACTAAACTGGTACAAGTGCCAAATATCTGACAGAGAAGCTTGTGATTGTGAATGTTCTTACAGAGAATTCCAGGTGAAGATAAAAGAAAAGAACTTGCAGACGTTGATGCACTGACCGAAGAGAAAATCGATGCAATATTGAAGAGGTTTCTGCATGCAATGAAAGAAAATAAACTTGAAGAAGACGGGTGGTCACTGACGGTGCCAGCTTACAGCATCTCCAAGGTCACCCTTAATGCGTATACTAGAATCCTGGCCAAAAAGCATCCTAATATGCTCATAAAATGTGTCCATCCTGGGTTCGTAATCACAGATATGAACTTGCAGATGGGGACAATGACAGTGGTAGAAATGTGTCCATCCTAGGTTCGTAATCACAGATATGAACTTGCAGATGGGGACAATGACAGTGGCTGAAGACGGAACGGAACAGAAATCTGGAGACGGAACGGAACAGAAACTGGGGACAGTGAGCTGTTTGGTTTATGGTGGACAGAACAGAGAATCTTGTCTCCGTCTCCAGGACAGAGGTGTTTGGTTGTAGGGGACAGAGACAAAAAATAGTGCAAATGTCGAATATACCCCTAGTCTTAAATATGATAAGGAAGATGTAATTCAATGGTATTTTTATTATGAATGGTTTGTAATTCAATAGTTTGTATTATTATTATCATTATGT
>JANZLC010000008.1:6276466-6302419 GCA_026413385.1 Erythroxylum gracilipes | reverse complement strand
TGGGCACGCACAGATCCGAAGAGGTCCGGAGGGAAGAAAATGCCAGCTGGAAGCAGAGTCGGGGACGAAGATACGTCAGGGATGAAGACGTTGTGCAGTCGGGGCGAGCCGGAGCCGGGGAAGAAATCGACAGAGGAGACGTTGTGCAGTCGTAGGGCAAATGGGTCACCAACGCCTGTTTAATTCGCGGAGACAGGGGCAAGTTGTCCCTGTCCTCCCTTTTTGGGAGAAACAGGAATTTTCTGTCCCTGTCAACCGGAGACAGGGACAAAAACGGGAGGTACAGTATCCAAACGGTCATGGGGGCAGGATTATTGGGTTTTGTCCACCGTCCTCGGGGACGAGGACATTATCCAAACACTGCGTTAAAAGGACCAGTCAACTGTGCCCTTTTATCCGATGGAGGTCCATCCGGCTGCTATTTCGATCAAACTGAAGTTGCCAGCTTTTGATCTGCACATGATGTGAGATATGAATGCATGTTTCCAAATAAACTTCTGTGCTCTATTGCTTAAACTCGATTAATGGAATGGAATAAAATACAGGCTTAAAGGCTCACAAGTTCCAATCTTAAATGTTGTCAGCAAGTTTTATAATGCGTTTCATTTGCCCAGGTTCTCTTTCTATGTACCCCGTATGACACTAACCAACAAATACTAAAGCACCCGCGTCTGAGGTCAAACAATAAAATCAATCATAAGCTAAAACTCATGCAAAGAATCGAAGGAACAAGAAGATATAACCAAGTTTTGGAAATTACCACTGATAAAACACTAAACCACACATTGAGTGATGATGAAGAGAGTGACCGAAAAAAGAGGAATGGCCTAAATGGTATAAACTTTTTATTAAAAGCTCTTTTTTATAGGAGGTCTTGAGTTCGAGTAACGCAAAAAGAGGAGAATTAAGAAAAAAAATTTGTTGATGATCCTCTAGCCCCCTGGATAAATCTCATTGATCGGATCAATTATGGACGTCTCGCTTCGAGCGGTAGTGTAGAAGTTGAAGCTACTAAAGAACCCGAAAGCTACTAAGAACTAGATGTTGAACAGAACTAATGATCAATCAGCAGTTGACCAATCAAGTATGTGATGATTTCTTGTGCGCAGAAATGTACAGGCTATGTAAGAACCTAAGAGATCTTAGAGTTTCAGATTTACCTCCTCTAAAGTTCTTGGGGTGGGATCTTAAGAGCTTAAGATTAGTCCGACTAAACTAGGATATCTAATGTAATAAAAAAAATAGAGGCCACTGAAACAAAAAAGAAGGATAGCATTAGAGTTTTGTTAGGAAGATTCAAAATTTTAGGATTAGGGATTAGGTAAAATTAGTGGTTTAGTTAATTTATTTTATTAGTTTAATTAAATTTGTTAATGGTTAATTAAAATTAATAAAGTATTTTAATTATTTATTTAATTTTGAATATTTTAGAAATAAAATTAGGTCTTCTTGTACTCAATTTTCTTTCCAATAACTAAATGAGCTGCGACATTAAATATTAAAATAAAATATATTTTAAATATTTTATTTTAAAATATTAAAAAATAAGCTTTTAGGGAGCGAAAAGAAAAAGAGCTGACATAATATTCAGTGGACCGAATAGAATTCGGCGTGTTAGTGTTCGGGGCTTGGGCTTGCGGTGAAGAATGGGATCTTGGTGCTTTCGTACTGCAATTTGTACTGTAGTTCTGTAACTAATCATGAATATAGATTAGTTGAATGAATTGGAAACTTACTTTGGCCTGTTCTTTCTGATTCGCATTCCGTTTTCCCCAGGAGTATTGTTAGTGGTAGTAGTAGTAGATGATTGACTCTCGCGGCTGCAGCTTGAGTTAATCTCATCAACAAAATGAACGCCCCCATAATTGGTGAGCTCTTATCTTTCCCCACTTTGCTTCGACAATGGTTTCGTGTTTTTTTTTTTTCCTTGCTTTAATTCGTTTATGGTTCTCATTCAATGTGTGTCTTTTCTTTTCTTTTCTTTTTTTGTTTTTTCTGAAAGATCCGTTGCAAGGGGATTTCCCAGAGGTAATAGAAGAGTATTTGGAGCATGGGGTCACGAAATGCATTGCCTTCAATCGTCGTGGTACTCTTCTTGCCGGTAGGTTTGTCTTCTCTTCTATCTTTGACTTGCTTTTTCATGGTAGCTGCTGTTCTGTTCTAAAACAAAATTACTTGAGAGATCTTTTTTTGTTTATATTTTCATCTTTTTTTTTTTTTTTTAAAATCAAACAAGGAAAACTTCATTAAGAACTATCCGCAGCTAGAGCTGAGGAAATACAAGCAGGGAAAGATAAATCCCAATAAACAAGACCTGACGTAGAATTAGCATTGCTCGCAAGAGCGTGAGATGCACAGTTCGCAGATCTTTTACAGAAACCAAAATGAATATCATTAATGGAATGACTAAGAACGAAACAATCACTAACAATGAAATCAATCTCCGACCGATTGCGACTATTATCTGTTTTTGTGGATTTTATAGTAGAGTTTCTATGATAGATAGAAACATGGATGGCTTTTCCCCATGAGCATCAAATTTCTATTTATGTACAAGTGATGCTATTCAGGCGCTTTTGACATATTTTCTTTACTTCAGCTGGGTGCTCGGATGGTACTTGCATCATCTGGGATTTTGAGACCAGGGGAATTGCTCGGGAGCTTCGAGATAAAGAGAGTGTTGCTGCCATTACAAGTGTCTGCTGGTCAAACTATGGTCATCGGATTCTGGTGTCTGCTGCTGACAAGTCATTATCGCTTTGGGATGTTGTTAATGGAGAGAAAATTGGACGTATAGTTTTGCAGCAAACCCCTCTACTAGCTCGTCTGCACCCGGGCTCATCTACACCATCACTCTGCTTGGCATGCCCGCTTTCATCTGCTCCCCTGATTGTAGACTTGAATACAGGAAGCACTACAGTTCTTCCTGTTGCGGTATGCGACATGGGGAATGGACAAACTCCTGTTTCACGCAACAAATCCTCAGATGGAACTCCGCCTTTCAGTCCCACTGCTGCTTGCTTTAATAAGTATGGTGATCTGGTTTATGTGGGAAATTCCAAGGGGGAAATACTTGTAATAGACTACAAAAGCATGCAACTGCATGCTATGGTCCCCATTTCTGGTGGTGCTGTGATAAAAAACATGGTGTTTAGTAGAGATGGACAATATCTGCTTACAAATTCAAATGACCGGACAATCAGGATTTATGAAAATCTTTTACCTCTGAAATATGGGCTTTCTGTCCTAGAGAATCTCCAAAGCAGTGTCAATGAGCTAGATGGTGTTGAGAAGATGAAGGTTGTTGGAGCAAAGTGCTTGGCTCTTTTCCGGGAATTTCAAGATTCCATAACAAAGGTTCATTGGAAAGCACCTTGCTTCAGTGGTGATGGGGAATGGGTTATTGGTGGCTCTGCAAGCAAAGGAGAACACAAGATCTACATATGGGATAGGGGTGGGCGTCTTGTGAAAATTCTTGAAGGTCCAAAAGAAGCATTGATTGATTTGGCATGGCACCCTGTTCACCCAATTGTTGTCTCTGTTTCTTTGACTGGGTTGGTTTACATTTGGGCTAAGGATTATACTGAAAACTGGAGCGCCTTTGCTCCAGACTTCAAGGAGCTGGAAGAAAATGAAGAGTATGTGGAACGAGAAGATGAATTTGATTTGGTACCTGAAACTGAAAAGGTGAAATGCAATAAATTAGTTCGAAATGCTTATGCTTATTATATATTTAGATCATGTATTTATCTTGATATTTACATTTATATTTGTGACAGGTCGAGAAATTAGATATAAGATGTAATAGATTGTTGAAAATGCCTTCTAATCATTTCTCATTTTCAATAGTTAAATATGCTTCACAGGTCAAAGAATTTGATGTTAATCAAGATGATGAAATAGACATAGTCACAGTGGAGAAAGATTCTTTCAGCGACTCTGATATGTCACAGGAAGAATTGTGCTTCTTACCTGCTATTCCTTCTCCTGATGCTCCTGGCCTGCAAGACAAGTGTGGTGGAAGTCCTTCAAAGTTGTTGGACTCTAATCATTCTGGATCACCTCTGTCAGAAGTGGCTGCACACAATGGACAAGGAAAAAGCCATGAATTAAGTCCACTTGAAGGTAAGTGATGCTTATTTCTTGAGGTCTAAAACTGGATGGGTTCTTATTTAATCATCCATTGCTATTCGACGTTGAAAGAATAAACTAGGACTCCTAATCTCCTCCAAATTTCCCCGCATAAGTCAACTTCGGTCTTTTCTTAGCTGTCCAAAATAGAAAGAGTAGCCACTTGCTTCTTCTATTCTAAATCTGCCTGAAAGTATCAGCATTATATGGAAGCTAATGTGCAGAACCTAATGAAACACATAAAGAATGAGAAGGGAAAGAAAGACAGTTGAGCATATAAAACAGGAGGGCATAACTACATTCGAGAATACTTTTTAAGAGCATGAAATATAATACCCACATCAGGTGAATGAAAATGTGAACAGAGATGTTCCAGCTATCTTTTTACCTTATGCCCATATGTTTGTCTTTCTGATTTCATGTAGTAATGTTTATAGTCAAATTTAGTTTTCCTCTCTATGCTAGCCTCTTTGCATATAAATTGCACCGATTATTCTAATCTCGTCATGGATGTTCCGTTAGATGACGCCGGGGGCACACAGTTGAAGAGAAAATGGAAACCTTCAGAAAAAGGGTTGGAATTGCAAGCTGAGAAAGTGAAGAAACCATTAAAACCATCAAAGTCTTCAGGTAAACCGTCAAAAACGAAAAGTAAATCTGTTGTTGATCTAGATACGAGTAATGGTGCAACTGGGGTGACATCTCTGATGGAGTAATGTTGCAAATACGTGTTGAAATCTCTGATGACTAAGCTTCAAGTGTAACAACACTCCTATGGCTGTTAGCTGCAAGGCGTATCCAGCAGGACCAATTAAATCTAGCATCCAGTAGAACTTAGTCTAATTATTCAGGGTTAGTCTAGTGTATTAGTTCTAATTATTCGGGTTAGTCTAGTCTAGTGTACATTTTTCTGGAGGAAGAGAGCATCAACCCAGAAAACAAGAACGTCCCCAAGTTGTTAGGACAGCCGCTGCTCTCACTTAACCTTTCCTACTTGGGCCGTGCATGTCATTTTATAGAGTTGTCGGCCGTGCTGTATATCAAGCTAACCCTTGAGACCGGTTTATAACGTGTACAATGATGAGTGATAATGTGTAAAATATTTATTATGGATTACGTATTTTTATACCTTAATAGACATATCACATCTTAGTTTAATTCCATATAATAAAATGGCATGCAAATTTCGGTTAGAATGATCCTAATACCAAACAGCATGCAAGTAAGCTTACACTATTTTGATCATTATCTTTAATCATTTCTTCCAGGTGAAGTTCACTTAGGCCAAATTCGTCTCATTCTTTATGTGAGCACATGTATGTATGCAAGCTGAAGATAGAGTTGTCAATATCAGCCTGCAAGCCCATGCACATGCTCATGATACTTGATCATCTTAAGATCAAAAGACTGCAAGTGTTCACTCAACAGTAACAAAAGAAACTTACGCTCAGTATCTCTTACCGCATCCATCAGATCCTCTTAGATTCCATTGTTTCAGACCCTACTCTTTTCAGCCCATCTTTTAATTCATCAAAAGTCATTGTTCCACTGTTATCTGCGTATCATTCTGAACAACTCTTTCAAACCACCAGTCTCTTCAGAAAGTATTTCTGCAATGACATAAACAGATAATGGAAGTCTTTAAATTTAGGTTCTTTGAACTTATGAGAAATCTTTAAACAAGGCAAACTTTCCCTTGAACTAACTTTTAACTTGAGCTCAGCTAAGCTAGAAAAAAGATGTAAATGACCAAAGCTTGAAGCTAATAAAAGTAAAACTGAATGCAAGTTTGCTCATTCGCAGCCCTATCATTTCGACTCATAATTTCTGAAATGGATATTAATATAATTGACTTGTTGAATGCTATATATCTACCACCACCTTACACGCAGAGCCATCTTCTTGAGTTTGTGCGTTGCACAGAAGTGCTTAAGCCGTGACAAAACTGCAGAATCGAGAGTTTTTATGGAGCATTTCTGTCATCTACAATCCAGGGATGGCCTGGCAAAGAAATGGTTTAGGCATCAAAAGAACTGCAATGGCCTAGCCGTGAAGCTTGTTCCTGCCTACATGTTTCCTTGCTCAACACATGTCGAAAAGACTTGGCAGGGCACTTCTCTCATGTGCTGTTAGCCTTCTCTTTGGATCCTGTTCAAGCATTTTTATCGCGCACACACGGGAGGAGCAAAGAGGAATTGTTCGAAACTCCTTAATATGATGATGGAAGCGTCGGCTTTGATGAAAAACTACGAAATTGAAGAATTGAAAAGTTTGAATTCAAAGAAACAAGAAGAGGGTAAATTTGAATTAACCAAAATTAAATCCGATACGCAGAGTTTTAAATTTATCTATTAGACCTTACGAAGAACTTGTCTCCAGCAACCTAGATAACAGGTAAATAACAAACCAAGATAAGTTGTTTAATTTCTGCTAAAAATCTCTCAAGCCAATGCTCCTTTCTAAAGTACTTTAGTAAGTTCTTGCTTACACAAAATTTACAACTCAAATCGATATGTTCTTTACAAAATACCGTCAGTTATCTTCCTTTCAACTTGGGAAGTATGTTTCTAAAGTTCTTCAAGATGAATCGCCCGTTTTCTTTTTACGAAAATAAATCTTGTATATCAAGGATATCGGCAAGCACGCCAGCTGCCGTGGTGTCATTGCCAGCTCCAGCACCTTGTATGACCAAAGGTTGTTCACTGTAACATCGGCTGTATATCTCCAGCTACAATTATTCAGAAAACATGGTCAAGTGACAGAAACAATTGCATAGCATTGAAGACTTGGACGTGGATTTACAACGATGGTTACAATAGCTTTTAACATTTGCGACTCTTTTTGACCAAAACTACAGTCAAGAAGTGGAGATTTATAACTTTCAGTAAAAATTTGAAAGAATTCAACTTTCTAGTCTAAGCCCTATCACCTTGTTCCAAAATGTATTAACTGCAACTTATGTACTCATTTGATGGTATTCCTTTATAGAAAGAAGCTGCTAGTCCCTTGTGATTAATTCTCCCAAAGGATCTCAGTGTTGGAGTCAAATCTCTCTTCTGGAGCATTTAAGCTTTTCAACCAACCACATCTCAGATCTAATAATGCTTTTAGTTACTACATGATAACAAAAGACACTCATTCTACTCCCACTGGTGAAATATGACGTTTCAAAATTTTTCAACTTCAGATGGGCCTTTCCCTAACTACAGAACGTGACTTCAAATCACCAAGTAATGGTATGAGCCACAAGTCCACAAAACTTCAAACCATCAGTTACCATATATATGACCATTGTGATCTAAGGAATAAAAAGGAATAATTTAAACTAGAAAGGAATACCTAGAAAGTACTATTTTCTCCAACTCTTTTCGAGATACAACATTCTAGTCATACACAGTTCATTTTGCATCTCAAAATTTTCCTAAGAAAATGTTTCACTCGGAGATGAAGAGGAGGAATATACAGCATGCTGGATTCACAGAAATGGAGCCCAAGTAATCATAGGACTACAAATCAGGAATAAAAAATGAAGATGAAAGTTTGGGTCTTACCACATTATCACTACCTCTCAATCGTCCCAAAGCAGAATTGTTAGGAAGCTCTTGAATGCCAACTTCACACCTTCAAAGAAAGCAACTTTACAACGTAATATCTCAGATAAAACATGGGATTGGAAGTGAAAGGTTGGGATGAATCTTGACAAGGCAAGTTTTTCATATACTTTAATAAATGGCTTTGACAACATCATGCTATTGTGCATGTAATATAAAGTTTTGTTACCATTAAAATGAGTACTTTCATGTTCTTCCATTTAGTTTCTTGTTCTTCACAAATTCAGATAACCAGAAAGTTGAGTGGATTGAGCACATGCCTCAGATATGAAATGCCTGCAGGTGTTCATAACAGAGAGTAACAAATAACAATAAAGAGTACCTTGTTCCCTCAATTACACAAACATAACGCAGAACATTGCCATTCATGGAAGCCTTTTTAACTCTCTCTTGGACATCATTATCAAGTAACAGAATACCATTATCCAAAAATTCTTCGACAGACATGAAGTCAGGCCCCATTTCTTTTGGGTACAAACTCTCAATCTGTGAAACAAAATAGATAATTACAACGGCAAAATCAAAGATGAACATGGCACTAGGGGTTAGGTAATCATTATGACGCATTAGCAATTCAAGGCTTGGAGAAAGGATGACAATGTAACATTACAGCTTTCATAAAAAGTGAGAAAAGGGAAGAAGTTTATTTCAGACTTGACCTTAATGCTATCCATGTCAATATGCCTCCCAAGAAGTCGAGCAAGGATCAAAGCCTGTTTACAATTCAAATTGAAAGTGACAGAGTTGAAGAACATGAACCACCCAAGAGAAAACTAGTCAAAAGTTTCAACCCCTAATATTCCACTTCCTATGATGTCTCATGTACCAGTGTCTTAGTTTGAATATTCAGTTATTTATCAATCTTAACGAAGGAAATTTAAATCAGTAAATTAAATAGTTAATGAATAGCCATGAAGTATTCTTGGCACATCATAACTTTTGAGATTTGAGTAACAGTTATAATGCTTAAAGTTAAAAATTAAAGCATAAAAAATCATCAACTATTATGTACTATGCAAGAATAAAGGTCAACCTTCCTTGCAACATCCATCCCACTCAGGTCATCCCGGGGATCTGAAGCAATGATATAAACGAAAAATTTAGAGGTAAAGAAACATCTAAAAATGTGACATGAAGGAGTAAGGACAAAGAAGTCAAATAGCAAGTCCCACAAAGTATATAAATGTTGAAATACTCATCTAAAAACCAAGAAAGAAATCATTGTATTTCTCTTTAAAACACTTGATTATCAAGAAGCCGAAAAGAGAGGAAAATCTACAAAATTGCACCAAGAAAATATTTTCATAACTAAATCAATTTTCTACTTAGCATAGACAGATGTTCCAGCAAAAAAACAAAATAAGTATCCAACATTCTCTATGAAAAATTATTGGGCTATTCTCAATGGCGCATCATTGTCAGTCTTGTGAAAAGTCAACGTGAATTTTCAACATAACAAGATACTATATACGATTGATATAAGTGGAACTCTACGACAAGAAACGTCAAAATAATTTTAATGTTTATTGTTATGTAAAAGACCACTTTGAGGACTCAACAAGCAGTTAACCTTTCTTTTACCGCCATTCATGGAGATATTCATTATTGATACTCCAATAATCAATAATGTAAGGATGCACAATAAAAGTTTGGCTAGCTTACATTTTGACATTGTGCTTAAAATCAAAATCCTTTCTTTTATTCTTATTACACTCTTCGAACATTAATAAGTTGAAGGAAGATGTTTCAAATCCGCCACTCGAGGAAATGACTGAACAAATACACTAGCTGTCAAATAACAAGTTTTGAATTGTATTTCAAAGAGGGCTAAGGGATCCAGGAGTCTTTGTTCTTGTAGAAGGAACAGCACAGTTTTCAATTCCCTAACTAAGCAACTTGTTACTGGTGTCTGGAAAAGGCATACTTAAATCTGAGAATGATTAACATCAGAAAAAAAAAACAACACAAAACATCTAGGACACTCGCCAGCTTAACCTTGACATTGAAGAAGTTTGTGAATAAAAATATTAATAGCCGGAAATCTAGGGAAAACATAAAACCAAGGAAAACGTTGCAGTCAGTTCCCATATACCATACATAATATGAAAATACAAATACAATAAGATTAACCTGTGAAAAGCGGAAACTAGGTCCTAATTTAGAATGCAGAAAAACCTGGTTCCGTAAATCCCAAACTTTTGGCGGCCTTAACAACATCACTCAGTCTCTTCCCTCTTTCAATCTCACTCATAACATAACCCAATGTCCCTGTTAAATATATTTTAAATCAAGAATCTATATAAACCAACAAACTTACAAAATGACAATTGTAAAGCAGCATGAAGGCACAGAAAACTGAAAAGAAGACAATTCAGACAAGATAAAAAGTCTAGCTAAATTTGGTACCACTCAAACTTCCAATTATCCGATGGATAGTGTCTCCAGATGAAAGCATGCGATTTAAGGAAGCTATAACTGGAAGGCCAGCACCAACCTATCAACAATAACTTCCAGTCAGTATCCTGATAGCATATCCAAAATCCACACCTTCCTACTGAGAATAATAAAAGAAAAATGCATGTATAATCATTCAAGTGCATGCGATGGTAGCAGATTACACTGATATAATTGAAGTTTCATAATGCTTGGCATAAAGCTGCACCAAAAACCAACTTCACTTACAGTTGATTCGTGCCGAATGTAGCGTGGATATGAAAACAACTTTTCATAATCTTCCTGCAAAATGGCACGAAATGTTCTCTTAGCGAAAACTCACATACAGTGTTGAACTACATCTACCATAAGAATCTTGAATTTAGAACGGATGTAGCTTAGAAAATGGAATAACTGACAGAAATATCATGATGAACAGAAGTGCCTCTGGATTGAGAAGATTGAAGTTAAGGAAAGTTAATGAGCCATGTCAACAATTCAATTCTTACAGATATACATGTATCCGAACGGAAGAGAGAGAAACAAAATAACAGGCAAAGAATCTGATCATTGTAATCCATCATGCCTCTCCTTTTATCAGCTTGTCTTGTTCTCCACTAGAAGGAAAATTAATTTCACTTCTTTTCATAACTTATAATCATGACGAATATAAATTTTCTCATATAATAGTGGCACAATTATCATCTAAGAAATAGAAAGTTCAAATGAAGAGTGTAATCATCATAAGAGGAAGAAAAATAGAGATATATAATATGCCACAAGATTTTTACTCTTTTACATGATAAAGAAAAATTGAAACATGTACTACAGTTTGTTTACCATTCTAGAAGTAAGAGGTTTCTTGTTTGCTAGAACAATGCAACACCCCAGATCAACCACTTGAGTTATCAGTCCAATAGTCTCAGAACTAGCAGAGCAATCTACAAAGGCTAAACCTATGGCACAATGAACAAAAAAACAAATTCAGTTGAGACAGTTCGTGGCAATTGTACCAAACCAATGTAGGAAGTATTTACTCAACTACGCAATTGTGGAAGTGCTCAGATCAGGACAGTGGATCTATCTTTCGTCTATGCTCTCAAGTAGGTAGATTTTGTTCTTATGTGGGAGTTTTAGACTCTAGTACAAACCAACCTCACCCAAAAGCTTAAGATTTTGAGTTAAATGGTTATTGCCAATATTTCATATGCTTGACTGTTGTAGCGCAAAGCAAATGCTGACAAGCAGAACAAACCTGTTGATTTCCCAACAAGAGCAGCAATCTCCAAAATTGTATTGTTAGATTCCGAGTTTGCATATACTCTGCATTCTCCTGTGTTAATTAGGGAACATAGAGAACCATTGGCATTTAGAACTCATAATTCTCTATTTATATCAACAAATTAAGAGTTATAACTAATGAAACGTAATATAGCAGGAGTCACCAAAATCAGTAAGTGAGGAGGGGGACGAGCCATTGGATTTGAGGCGGCAAAGTTCAGATAAAAATGCATCATCCAATTCACCGGTTAACACATCGGATGTCACAACCAAAGATTTACTGTCACAAACTCCTACAACCCGCAAGTGAACACCCTACCAGAAAGAAAACCCTTCACGTTAAGAGCTACCCGGCTAAGGAAATGAATAAAGAAAGTGAAAAGGCACAGAAAAAGATTACATTTTGAAACGGTACAGGAAATAAGAAGAGAAACGAAACCTTTTTAGCATGGAGTGATCGGCAGGAGACAATGTGGTGGAGAAGCTGTCGCCCAACTCCTCCACAGCCCACAAGAAGAAGAGCTATCTTCTTCATGATTACTCGGCCTCTGATCACTGCTTGAGAGCTGTTTACTATTGTCTATGGAGGACCAGGTTTAAGCTTCTCTTCCTCTTCGATTGGTTTTTAGCACAAGCGAATTTAATTTAAATATTTATATTTATATTTAAAAATAAAATATTCAAAAAAAGGGTCAACGTTCGGTCAGAGTTTCTTTGTTTAGAAAATTAGAAATTATTGATAATTTTTAACTTCAACAGGGAGGTAAAGTTAGGGTTTCAGAGTTTCACACACTTTCTCTCTGTCCCATCCCAATCCCATCCCACGAAAAGACGGAATTTTTAATTAAAAAATTAAATCAAAAATCAAAATTGATCAAAATCCCAGACGAATAGTTCTGTTCTGTGCTTCTCCACACTCTCACTTCTCTGTTCACACCCAATTCTATCTTCAGCTTCTTGTACGTAATCCGTCGTTCTTCCTTCAAGACATACCCAGTACCAGGTCCTATCTTTGTCTCCTCCTCTTATCTCCCGCGCTCTTTTAAGGTGCCCCTTGTGGACTTGTACTTGTTGCCCGTTGGATCAATCCTGTGTGTCCTTTTCTCTTATACTTGATGACCGAGAACTTGTTTTTGCTTTAGTTAAGTGGGTTTTAATTGGTTTTGACTCGTACGCTTTAGTTCTTGCTCGTATGTTGTTTCCTGCAATTGGACATTATTCTTTTATTTAATTGTTTTGGTGTTCCAGCTTTTACTGTATGTATGTGTGTATTCTTGTGTACATGTTTGCGAACCTGGACATGTACGAACGTGGATTTTGGAGATTATGGGACTGAATTTATTATATATCAAGAGATCATTTTTTCGTTTCGGGTCGTCTGTGTTTTAAACCTGAAAATGAGGAGTTACCTTTGAATTTCTATGCAGATTGCATCGGGATACTGATTTTATAAGGAAGTGACACGGAAGTGTAGCCATGTAGTTGTACCTAAATTTTAGCCTTCTATTGTGGGTTGTTATGGATAGTCGTGTGATTGATGAAGAAAACGGGATGGGCCATCGTCCAATGAGCTATGATGGAGATGCTGAACCCAATGATGTTGGAGAGACAAATAATGCTGAGCATTCCCTGGCTAATGATGAAGATGGGACGGCTGAGCCCCATGTTGGTATGGAATTTCATTCTGAGGATGCTGCTAAGACTTTCTATGATGAGTATGCCAAACGTCATGGTTTTACCTCCAGAGTTGGTCAGTCTACTCGCTCTAAAATTGATGGGTCAAACAGTGCTAGGGAGTTTGTATGTGGCAAAGAGGGCATCAAAAAAAGATCTGGTGAGAGTTGTGATGCCATGTTAAGGATAGAATTAAAGGGTCAAGACAAGTGGGTTGTAACAAAATTTGTCAAGGAGCATACCCATTCTATGGTGAATGCCAGCAAAAGGCATTACCTTCGACCACGCAGGCATTTTGCAGGTGGCACAAATAGCCTGACTGAGAATTACCAAGGAGGGGGAATTGTTCCAAGTGGTGTAATGTATGTTTCCATGGATGGAAACCATGTATCCACAGAGGCAAATCGAGCCGGTAGGAACAAGAATGCTGCAGCACTGAATTGTACTATTAGGACCAATCTTCGAAAGAGGACCCTAGGAAGGGACTCTCAAAATCTGCTGGAGTATTTTAAGAAAATGCAGGCTGAGAATCCTGGATTTTTCTATGCAATACAACTGGATGAAGATAATCGCATGGCCAATGTGTTTTGGGCTGATGCTAGGTCAAGAAGTGCTTATAGCCATTTTGGGGATGCTGTTACATTTGACACAAATTACATTACAAATGAGTTCAGGGTGCCATTTGCATCATTTACTGGGGTAAACCATCATGGACAAACAATTTTATTTGGCTGTGCGATACTTCTAGATTACTCTGAGGCTTCTTTTATTTGGCTGTTTAAAACATTTCTTACTGCAATGAATGATCGGCAGCCTGTTTCCATAGTTACTAACCAAGACAGGGCCATTCAGATTGGTGTTTCTCAGGTGTTTCCTGACTCCCAGCACTGTATTAGTAAATGGAATGTTTTAAGGGAGGGCCAGGAAAAGTTGGCTTACGTTTGTCATGCACATCCTAACTTTCAGGCAGAACTATATAATTGCATCAATTTGACTGAAACTATTGAGGAGTTTGAATCATCTTGGGATTCAATTATTGATAAGTTCAATCTGAGGGGACATGATTGGCTTCAATCACTATATGATGCACGGGCACAGTGGGTTCCTGTATACTTTAGAAACTGCTTTTTTGCTGTAATATCCCCTAATCAGGGATTTGATGGTTCATTTTTCGATGGTTATGTGAACCAACAGACTACATTACCAATGTTCTTTAGACAGTTTGAAAGAGCTTTAGATAACTGGTTTGAAAGGGAGCTTGAAGCAGATTTTGACACGATATGCACCACTCCAGTCTTGAGGACACCATCACCTATGGAAAAACAAGCTGCAGATCTGTATACAAGGAAAATATTTTCAAAATTTCAAGAAGAGCTTGTTGAAACTTTTGTATATACCGCTAACCGGATTGATGGTGATGGAGCTATCAGCACATTCAGGGTAGCAAAATTTGAGGATGATCAAAAGGCTTATATAGTGAGTTTAAACTATCCAGAAATGCAGGCAAACTGCAGTTGTCAAATGTTTCAATATTCAGGCATTCTGTGTCGACATGTTTTGACTGTCTTCACTGTCACAAATGTACTTACACTGCCATCCCATTATATCCTCAAAAGATGGACAAGGAATGCAAAAACTGGTACAGGAATAGAAGAACATGGCAATGAATTGCTTGGTCAGGAGTCCCTTACACTGCGTTACAACAATCTATGTCGAGAAGCTATTAAATATGCAGAGGAGGGGGCTATAGCTACAGAGACATATGATGTTGCGATAAGTGCTCTTAGGGATGGTGGGAGAAAAATTGCTGCTATGAAGAAAAATGTCGCCAAAGTTTCACCTCCCAGCTCGCAGATTAGTGGAGTTGGTTATGATGACAGGAGGTCCTCTATGTCATCATCAGATACTACCCCATTGTTGTGGCCAAGGCAAGATGAATTTTCACGGAGATTTAATCTGAATGACACTGGTGCTGCCACGCAATCTGTTTCTGATCTGAATCTTCCTCGGATGGCTCCTGTCTCCCTTCAACGAGATGATGGCCCTGCTTCAAATATGGTATTCAAGAGAAACCGTTGCATAATTTTTTTTTTTGGTTATACACTACGGGTCTGAAACAATCATAAAGGATTGACTTGGCATGTTCATTTGGTTTTCATGCATAGGTTGTTCTTCCTTGCCTCAAATCAATGACTTGGGTGATGGAGAATAAGAGTGCTCTACCAGGGAATAGAGTTGCTGTCATCAACCTAAAGGTATGCTTGTAAGTTGTAATGTGAATTGAGAGCTAATAACAAAAATTGCTTGTTCCATGAAATAGTTCCTGTTAGAAAGTTGATTTGGCTGACCAGGAAGTAGGCTTGGCAGTTTTGGCCCATCCTGGAAATGTTGTTCTGGTAGCTGCCAGAGCAAGATTGGGCCAGGTTCAGGCTACCCTTTGGCCTGTCTCATTGCCAACCCTACCAGAAATTCATTTTGTTTGTAAATAGAGATTTTGTTAATATGTCAATGGAGATGTTCTAACAGGTAATCCAGCAGGAATAACTGAAGCAACTTAAATTAAAGGATTCGTGATAAATTTCCACACGCATGATTGACTGGAACAGAAGTGAACATAGCAATAAAAAAGGAAACTGTTAAAGCAGAAGCATTTCCTATAGGGTAGCACCCTACCTGTTGGCCTTGCAAGTACTTCTACCATGAAAAGTCGATGATTCTGTTTCCCACCCAGGGAATAATCATAGAACTTATGTAACACATTACTTTTGATTTGCTTTTTGTTAATTTAAGCATTTCTAGAATTCTTTACTTTTCTGTAGCTTTAGCACATATGAAACTAGTACATTGACCTAAGTGCTTGCATCTCTTTGTTGACCGGTAGCTGCAATTGGTATGAGTATGTTATTCTAGCTGTGTACTAACAACTGACGTGTGAGATTTCTCACTTAAATCTTTATTGAGCGTTTCAGTTGCTAGATTACAGCAAGACTCCATCAACAGAGTTGGAGGTAAAGTTTCAACTCTCTAAAGTTACTTTGGAGCCCATGTTGAGGTCGATGGCGTACATTAGTGAGCAGCTTTCAACTCCAGCCAACAGGGTTGCAGTCATAAACTTGAAGGTCGGTATAATATGTATATCTTTTGGAAACAAAAACTGAACTTGGCATCTCATAGCTATGTGATAATTAGATGTCAAAACTGTTCCAGAGGAACTAGTATCTGTTAAGCTTGATGTTTTCCATTGAATAGAAGCTGCGGCTTGTAGTGGGACTGATATTTCTTATATTGACTCCCTGTATACTCAATTATTTGTTGGCCTTTAGTGAGAGAGTTTTAAAATTATATAATCCAGGTTATTTTGTTCTTTTGTACTACATGGGGCTTTAGTGAGAGAGTTTTAAAATTATATAATCCAGGTTATTTTGTTCTTTTGTACTACATGGGGCTATATCTAGCTTTATTTGAACATCTTTCAAAGTTTGGACTGGTATCAGGAACTTATGCATACCTTACCTTATGATATTAGCCTAAACCTTTTGCATTTCTGTGTTTATGTTGTGTGCATGACATATAGATTATAGATTCAATTGTGTGATTGTAGATTAACCTTTCATTATACAAGGATAAACTTTGTCTCCATTGGTACTGGCTTTTAACTGCATTTCATTTCTCTTTTGAAATTATTTTCCTGAAAGCGTTTAGGATGTTCAGAACTAACAAAAAGGTGTTTACTTGGCACAAGATAGAAGCTGCACATTTTGGTTGTGAATGTCAAATCGAAATTTAGGATCTCTAACTTGAATTTGAAGAGCTCTTTTAGGAACTAGGTTAACAAATTTTCAACTTCAGATATTTCCCCATTTAAAAGTATAGTCTATGCTAGGAAAGCAATGAATTGAAGAATGAAAATGAAAAGATTTAGGCGGGAAATGTGAACTACCTGTCTATTACGTGATACTTATGCTTTTCTGGTTTTCCTTCTTTTATTCTCTTCAATACAGTTTTCGATAGATTGTACTTGACTTATGTATCTGCTGAGTGATCTCAAAATAGAGCATGAATGCTTAAATCTCTTTTTTCCTAACATGTGTATGAAGCAGATTGTCTGTGTACTTTGTTTCCTTCTTTCCTTTCAGAGGAAATTATGTGTTTGGATGGCACATTATGATCATAGATGGATTTGCATTGATGAAAAAACAATTGAGATTGATTCTTGGTTTTAGTTACAACCTTTTCATGCATTTTGAGTGACTATTTTCCCAACTGCATAGTTCTATCTTTCAGGGAGGGAATGTATAGTTTCCCTTTTCCTTGTTTGGCTTTAGTCAGTTTAATTCTCAGCTAATGGCTGGAGTCGGTTGACTTTTGTAATTTTGTTGCCTCATTTAATTCATTTTGCTACTCTATTTCTTGGTTTGATGATCCTTTCCAATTGTTTTCAGCTTCAAGATACTGAAACAACTTCAGGAGAGTCAGAGGTAAAATTTCAGGTGTCTAGAGATACATTGGGTGCCATGTTAAGATCAATGGCGTACATCCGTGAGCAGCTTTCAAGTCCTGTAAGTGTTATTTTTTCATATTTGGCAACCACATTTATCTTTTCGTGGATGGCAAAAATTCCCTTTCCTATATTTTTAATGAAAACTGATCACCTACCTACTAACTTCTATTCTTGTTGAACCGCATTAATCATAAAGTTTCTATTGGTTGTTCGGCTAGTTCGAAAGGGTTACATACTATCAAAAATGTGAGTAAACTAGTAACTGCTACTCTGGAAGCAGTTCAACAATGCTCGTAGGTAGCTCTTTATAAAGAGAGGTTGTCTTTGGAACTATATTTATTCTCTTAGTTGCTTCAAAAGGCAGATTCTTCCCCATCCTTAAACTGGGATGAAGCTTGCTTTGCTCATGGTATTAGAATTTTGGGACCAAGAAGATGCAAATTAAATCTCTGCGTCATCCTGACCATATGAAATCATTTTCCTGGACAGGCGGATACCCCACCAGACCCTCCATCAAAGAAGCACCGGAAATAAAGTATCCATTGTGTTGGTCCCTTGTGCTGTGACCTGTTGGTATGATGGGCAGTGAAAGTTCTGAGATGTTGCCTGCCCATTCTGGAATGGACCACTAAGCGTTTGCTTTCTCCTAATCCCTGGCTATTCTGTGATCAGTTATGTCTCTTCTTCTTTCCCCCATCTTCTTTGCCTTCCTTTCTCTTATCATTTCTTCCCCTTTTTTATTTTTTATTTTCCTGTCCTTCTCTTCCTCAAAGCCCCCATGTAAGCTTAGCCCTTATTTCTCTCTCATTTTCTGTTTATGTAGCATAATGTAAATGTAGGGTGTCAGATTCATAAATTCAAGGCATCAAAGAGTTGCATTTCCACAACATAATTTTCGTTTCGTGTAATTTTATTTCCTTGTCAATCGTTTCTAGAATAGGTCCAATATAAGAAGCCCCTGTTGATATTTACACGCGGGACAAACAGTCGACGGTTTTAGGGGATTTTCTTGCTGAAGCGCATGTTTGCTTTGCTTTAGAGCATATCAAAGCAAGACGGGGAAAGAAATATTCATAGAATACAGAGATTGTTTCAAGAGGCTTATGCACACTAAATATGTCCATATTATAGAGTTGAGTTTGCTTGCTGCCACAGCTGCTGATTTAGTATGTACTCAGCTGATTGCTATAACACATGGATGAGGCAATTGATTTGAAATTGAACATGTAAACACTAAAAGATGCAAGGAATACTCTCTACATAGTAGTAAAGGGCACTATCAAATTTTTCATGGAAACAAATGAAGAAATGATGTCCATTTACAGATAAAAATGTTGGGCATTTATTTCCATAACACTTGATAAAAGAAAACATCAGCATTAGAAACACTTAGCCACACTAATACAAAACCTGTAATAATGGTATTGGAGCAGGCAGTGGTACCATTTGCACGAGGCGCCAACACGTTCACACCCTAAACGGACATAAATACAAGGTGATTGTCCACGTGTTGGATTACGTAATAAATGAGATAATACTGGTTGACTTCCAACTCTTGTTCTTCTCCCAGGACGCAAAAAAGAATTGGTAAACATCTAGAAACTCCTGTAGTCAACGACTGTGACTTCATGTTCTGGTGCATCAAGATCTTGATAACTGCATTTAAAATTTACAAAATCAGATGGCAATCAAGGCAATAAATTATTAAGTAAATCAATGAACTACACAAACCCAACAAATTTAACACAAAAGCTTTCATGGCATTATTATTATCAAGATCTGAACCTCAAGTTCTTGTAATAAGAATATATGTCATTCCAAAGATACCAAGAGCATGTCCCATTATATTGGTTCCACATGTCAGCTCCCAGAAACCAAGTCAGCTTTTTTGGGGTGCCATGCTCGGGTCAGCAAACAACTATGGACCCATTGGAGATGCAGGAGTCACAATAGACTCTGGCAGAAGTGGGTCCCTATTATATGAAAAGATAGCATACACAAGCACACATGAAGAACTTCAACTTGAGCTGGAGCTAAACCCAACAGAACTTACCTGCGTAGTCGTCTAGGATCCTGTTGAGAGCCTGACGATAGAACTGGAGCTCCTCCACTTAATGGGGGACCAGCCCTTCCGTTTCTACCGCCACCTTCAAATGGCTGATCTCTAAAAATGGACATTGCAACTTCAGGTGGAGCAGGAACAAATGGCCCAAGTGGACTGCAGTTGCAATGACATGCATTTAGACCCAAGTTTCATAGTTGCGCCATAATTAGCTATCAGTAGCTGTCTTGAGAAACAAGTTTATTACAATTTCAACCTACCCAGCACCAGGAACTGGCATCAATAGAGGTGGAGGCATACCAAAAACATCAATACTTGGTTCACTGTGATTGCCTCCACCAGGACCATCACTGTGCTGGAGATCACCAGACTGTGGGTTTTCCAACCTGTCATATCTTTCACCACCATTTGCTCGACTATCCCGTTCCCTATGGTTTCGATCATCTTTCAACCGATTGTCTGGACCTAGCTTCCTTCTTAGTGGCTTGTCCCGCTAGGAAGCAAATAATATAAACAAATAAATAATAGATAACAAACATAGAACCAACAAAGTATTATTCCAGCATGCTAATTGTTAAATTCAGAATTGAAGGAGGGTATAAATTTGAAATTTAGATTTCATGTGGCGATATCTGCCATCGGTGGGTTCATTTAAGATGCCATTTTAAGAAAGGCCAAAACATACCAGTGTAGGCTGTTGCATAACAGGTGTGCCACCAGGTGCATCTTCGTCTCTGTAATTCAGATTTAACAGCAAAGCACAAATAATGTTGAAGTATAGAGTCAAAAAGGAAACGAAAGAAGTTTAATATATTATAGCACTCACGTCATGTAATTCTGGAAATACAGCTCTTCACGTACTTTGGAAGTCAACTCCATCACAAGGTCAGGATGTTTCAGTTTGAGATGCTTGTTCACAAACTCTGAAGCATGAAAGAGCTTTGTGCAACCCTTGGCTCCACAGCCATACTTCCACCCATATTTTTCATCCCTAATTTTGCGAACATAGGGCTCCAGTGCTTCTACAGCCGCAGCATCTATCTTCTCCTTAGCAGTCATTACTTCCAAAGGGTCTTGACCCTTTAACCTCTCTTGCCAATGGGAGTCAAGTTTCTTTTCCCACTCAATGCCACCATTATTTACATCAAAACTCCTTCCCTCCCCTCTCACATGTCTAAGACCCTTTGCCTCATTTGTTTCAATCATCCCATAATAATCCAAGCCATGGACACGCCATAGATAAGTGATAAGAGTATCCAGCAGTTCAACACCCTCAAGACCTTTGACTGAGGTTAAGCCTCGTACAATGATAACAGGCCCAATAGAGCTGCCATGTGATTTCTCTCTACTCATCTTGTCATTCTCAGATCCACCTAAAATATTGTCATTGATTCCTTTTTCAGAGTCAAGTTTGAATACAAGGGTCTGTGCTTGTTCAATGTCAACTTGGATTCTTCTGGGTTCTGAGCTTATGGGATGAGCTTTAGGAGCAGTTGAAAGCAGATCAGTTTCTTTAGCAGGTGCACGGCCATGTCGTCTTCTGTTGCCACTAGCATCCACTTCATTGTCAGAATTTGGGTCACTAGTCTGCCCTGATTTATTTGGAGACAGGGCATTGAGACCTGGGCCTCTGGAATTATGAAACAAGAGGTCATGTGTCAGAAAAACCAAAAAATGACATGCATGCTGTCATACATACAAGTCCAGGAAAGGAATCTCACAAGTCCAGTGTCCCACTTTGCAAATCAAGCAAAAAGTCCTTTGCAACTTTCCTTGCAAGTTCATTCCACCTGCAAAGAATTCAAAATTAGTTCAAAGGTGAAAAAATAATTAAAAGTTTCCAACACAAGGAAATGATTCGCATAAGACAGCCAATCTATCGCAGATCTGCAAAGAGAAGATTTGATTCACAAAATTGCTTCAGGTTAATTATAAGTTCCACACATTACACTTGAATATAGTAGGTCATGCCTACCTTTCTATGACTGCAAGCAAATTTGTTGGATGATATTTGTCCCTTAACCTACAACGGCCACGAGGACACATAAGACCAAAAAAGTGAAGAACTTAAAAGCAAGTAGATATTCGTTAAGAAAAGAGAAATACCATTCCTCATCTTTATGAGCCTCGAAAAAACCCCTTTTTTGTGTTGAGATGTACTCTGACCTATATTCTTGATATCTTCATAAGAAAAACACGTGTTATAAAGTAAATATTGGACTCGTGATTCAATTTTAGACCAAGCATTACTTCCTCCAATCTATACCTGCGCTCAGCTTCTGCTGGCAGTATATCATCTTCAAGCTCCTGAATGAACTGCTTATATGACATCAAGCCTTCCCTGCAAAAGATTCTTGTACATAAAAGATCAATGGTGCAGATCAACTATAACAACACACAATGTCTGAAAAGGAATTTACAGCAAACTTAGTCAGGCATGTAGAAAAATTGAATGTTCTGATTCACAATCGACTAAAATAGAAATAATACCAGGATTAATCCATATCAAAAGTTTTCTGACAGAAAACACTGAAAACCTCAATGTTCACATATCCATAGAAAACAAACCAAAAATGTGCACAGACCAAGCCTAAGAATCAGTATGTTAAAGAAAAAAATTACTATAAAGAGCTTGATGCAACTACAAATCGATTAAGATGTATAATGAAGTCCACAAGGTCTCAAATCAGAAATTAAAAATCCTTCAGGTAATAAAATGCTTTCATAATACAATGCAACTACGAATTAATCAAGATGAGTCAACAAGGCTTCAATTTAGAAATTTAATTTTGGCTGCCTAGAAAACAAAAGGCTCCCATGATACAATGCAAAATCAAGGCAGATGCCTTCAAATTCTCAAGTCCATGAACATGACAATACTAACCTTTGGTTGCTTCCTATACTGGAAACATCACCATAACTACCACGTCCTGAATCCCAATCTGCACAGTAAAAAATCACGGGGGGGCCACTTGATCAAATAAAGCAGTACAATTCAAGTCTATGATCAATGAAATACAAATAGAAAAGAGCTGAGCAAATGTATATAAGGGAGGAAAAGGAGACCAATGACATCAACCAGTTCAAAGCAATATTATTAATTTCCTAACCAAAATATATGACGGAAAAAGTCTTTGAAATATACTCTCTACAGTTAAGAAATGATTTTTATTACACTAAAATATATTGGCATTAATAAGGATAAAATTCACAATAAAATTAATAACTAGACATCAAATTCCAATTTTATTTCAGCCAAAATGAAACTGAAATTGAGAATGGATTCATTCTCAAAGTACCAACAGAGCTTGCCATTAGCTAGGGTCTGATGCTGTATTTAGTGAAAATATCACTTGTACATAAGAGACATCATATTTCAAGATACATTCGGATATAATTAAATTTTAATATAATGATTTTTGGATAGGTGCAAATATCTGTTATAAATTTGCAGCATACATGTAATACTCTGGGTCCAAAGGTGCATGCACCATGGAAGTCATTATTTGTTGTATTGAAGCATGGTTAACTACTCTGAATTCAAACGCCCATTACAAGATTGAAAAAAAAAAAGGGTAAAAATAATTTTCCATGCAGACTATTTAGATCATTTTAAACGTCAAAATAAAACAAGATACCATACAAAGCCTCCAAATCAAATAGTTTGTCAATATAAACCACAAAAACTGTGTTCTCAATGTTAAAGAGCCACCTTTGATGATCAAGGTCCATCAGCAAGTCATTTTTTATGCAATTAAATATTTGACATGTTACACCAGTAATAGATAACTGCAGTATCTGTTCAAAAAATGTGAATATAACATTCAAACAAGATTCAGCAATCTGGAAAAAATTGAGCACATACCAGCAGGACCACTAGGATATCCACCTCCACGACTGATGTACCGGCCATGAAGCCTTTCTTCACTAAAAGCTGGCCTACCTCCCATCTCGCGTTCATATCCACCAACATAATCATACCCAAACCTATCATCAAAGACCACATCCAAAATTTATTCAGGAAACTTTATATGTAAAGGCTCATTGAAGCATGAACCTCATAACTGAAGGGGAAAATAGAAAAACAACCGTTTGGAGAAACAAGTAAAAACATATGCTGGACACAGTTTAGTTGTGTGACATAGGATTTTTGCAAATCAAGAAAAACAATCTTACTTGTGCGTTCAAGAAACGTGAATTCAAGGAAAACCTGCCGCTAAACTGCAATAAGTTAGTTCAGTGAATAATAATATATGGCCAGGTAACTCCACCTGTATAGCCTCGAAAAGCATGCTAAACATGCAAGCAATACTCCTCTCCAATAGAACAAATATACAACAAAATAGCTTTCCAAGCATGAAAGTTATAATGACAACCAAGCAATAACATCTATTATCTATATTCTGATGGTTTAATCCCAACCACTTTTCATGTCTTACCTGCTCCCACCCAGCCCCAAACGGTTGCATGCAAAAAAGCAATTTCAATTTGAAATCACATTTCAGGGAATCTGAAATTTAGCTTCCACCACAACCTCGATATATGACTAGCACACAATTACAGCAAAAATTAACCACCAACAGATGCTATTGCTATTCACCTCGGCCAAACTATAAAACATCTCATAAAGTAAATTGCCAAGACGAGCAACAGTACCCTCAAGTCAAACTGCAATAATTTCACTTTACTTCCCAGCCATGATTTGGCTTTCTGGCAAGAAGTTTATGAAACCAGAAAAGGTACGCAACTCCACTGACAAGTTGAACATACAATAAATATGGGAAACAAAGTGATTATTTTTGCTCTCAAATCTATACAAGAGCTCAAAAAAAGAAAAAGTCTATACAAAATGAACAGATGAAAAATAGCTACAAATTACTTTTGCATTTCTAAAACTCTACTGGTACTTGAAAGCGTATTTGATCCCTTCCAACCAAAATAACATCTAAGGATGCAATCAAGTAATGAGAGCAGGCTCCTAATCATTCAACTGAACATGTTTACGGTTTCATCAGCCTTCAAATACCTAAAAGAAGTTTGCAAAATATCAACGTCAAAATGCGGTTTTCCCGGTTATAATGGTTATGGAAATTGTGTCAGCTTTCTTTTCTAGTAAACATTCCGTAATCATATAATCAGTTACTTTGATGCCAGGCTCAGTCAAATTCAAACTAAGGAAAGAACCTAAACCCTAGCTGAAATAAGCAGTCAAAGTATTCATCAATCGGTCGCTGAACTACCAACCTTCTATCTCCAGGTCCAAAGCCACCTCTAGGGCTTCCTCTCCGACCTTCATAGCCTCCGTCCTCTCTCCTCAACCTCTTATGCGGCGGAGACCTCCTCGGCGGCGGTGAGTGTCTGCGGTCACGGTAAGGCACCGGAGGAGGGCTCAAGCTGCTCCGCCACTTGTAACCTTTCTCCCTCTCTCTCAGCGGCAGAGGAGAGCGATTCCTATCGTAGTATTCTCCTCCGCGTCGATTGGGCGGTCTATCGAAGTCCCTATTGTCGTGTCTCTCTCTGGAGTCTCTGTCGCGGCGTTGAGGCGGAGGCAGAGGTGGCGGAGGGGAGGAATGGGGGTCGTCACCAGAGGATTTGTCCTTCCGGTCCCGGCCACGGCTATCCACCGGTGAATCGACAGGCATTTTAATGACTTCAGCCATCTCTTGTTGCTCGAATGATTTTGGTCGGCACACGAAAACAATTAAAAGGGACCAAACAGAACTTTGTGAAAAAGAGCAGACGAAAGATTCCGAATAGATGGGCTTAAGCAGTCTGATTGGCTTAACTTGTCCCCGAAGTAGTCTGATTGGCTTAACTTATCCCCGAAGTAGTCTGATTGGCTTAACTGGTCCCCGGAGCACCAGTTCAGGCACGCAATTCTTGCGAATACCATATTGGAATTTATATTGAATTGAGTTTTGGTTCAATATTATATGGTATCGAGCAGTATTATTTACCGTTTCGACTAATTTTTTAATTTTATAAAATAATTATTAAATTTTAAAAAAATTATAAAATAGTCTATTGTACAATTGTACTTTATATTCTATTATCATATTGTACAGTTGTATTATATATTTTTAACTCTATCTCCAAAAATTATAATTATCAGAATTAATATGAAATAACAACAATTTTAAGATTTTTCACATATAAATAATAATCACAATTTTTATTTAAAAAAAAGCACATCATCATACAAATATAAAATTAAAAACAATACAAAGTATTTAAAATATTGTAATTTCAATTTTTATTAT
>JANZLC010000008.1:6212634-6232527 GCA_026413385.1 Erythroxylum gracilipes | reverse complement strand
CTCTGGAGCACGTTGTCCGGATCAGACAAGCTTTTCCTCAGAGTGTAAAGAGCGTCTCCTTCAGAGTTCCCATACACTAAAGGAAGCAGTACTAGCAGTACTAGGGTTAGCGTTGAAGAAGCAGAAATTGGCGATACCCAGTTCGGTGACGCCATGTTTTCAATTTTAAAGCTTCCCTGCTTTTTTTTTTTCTCTTGAGAAAAGAGAAAAAGTGTGAGCTTTTCTGATGGGTCTGTCTCTCCTGTCTTCAAGCTGATTAGGGTTACAGACAGAAGGAAGTGAAGAAGAAATAGAGAGATAAAAGGAAGTCAACCAGATTCTTTAGTCGTCTCTCGTGATGACAAATGAATTATTGATCCTCAAATTGGAAAAATCCTCAAATTTCAATTTTTCCAAGTCAAATCTCATTTGCTGCCTTTAATGTCATTTTACTTTTTTATTTTCTATTAAATCCTATTCAATTTTTTAATTTTTAATTAAAAATGTTAGAATTAAACACTAAAATTACAATTAAAAGGATCACACCTTTTAATTCATTATTTTCAATAAAAATATAACATGTCACATTCAATAATTAGTTAAATCACAAATTCAAAACCATTGTCTTTCTTCAATATTTTAAAGATTCTATCTTATCATTGTGTGCATTTGTTTAATATGTGTGTTTGAATGTTGAGGTGTACGGGTATCGGTTTCCACATTCATTCTTTGACCAAACCAAGCTATTTTTGGAATCGGAAAGCAGTTTGTCTAATGCAATCAAGTACCCTTTTTGGTTGGGAAATGCATATCCCACAAGTAATTATTAGCATGTTGAGTTAAAGACAGCAATAAAAATAGCATTCTCTTGTATTTTTTTTCACTCAACAAACAAAGTCAACCTTATCTAATTAATAAAGAATAAAAAATAAGTCCAAGTGAGAAAAAAAGAACAAGAATATAACTTCAAGTAAAATACTTTTTGTGAATATCTTACAAATTAATTGATGTACAAGTGATAGTGTGATACCTCTTTTTTTCAATTGCAAAGGGACTTGAACTCCACTCTTGTGAGCTTTGCCAACGTACTTCAAAAGACTGCCAACTTCTCCATCTCCCACAGCAACTCTCTCAAACTCGATAGATTTCACAACCTCATTCCTTTTGGAGTTCTAGATACACCCTACACGTGTCATTCTCTTTTCTCATTAATATGAATGCGAATCTTAAATGCGTAGTCCAGGCAGGATCAAGGAAATATTACAGCATCACTTGACACGAACATTGATATATTGATTAAAGGAGTTCAATACAAGCATCCTTCCACTTTCACAACCATGTTAAAGCTCAGAAGCTCCTCAGAATGAAGATTAGAGGGATGCCGATGGATAGCTGATGTAAGGAAGCAAAAGTATCTCCACCGAGGAAGAAGCAAACTGCACTTGGGTCTCTTCATCTATAGTCAAGAAGAGAGGTGCCTGCCCAACTAGTGAATTGATCCCATTTTTATCAAAAGGTGGGCGAGTATCATCAGAGTTTGTTACCTCATAACCTTGCTTTGCCAAGACGTCTGTAATCCCTTTAAGAGGAAGAGCAGTCTGCATACAGCGAGAAAAGAAATCCTTAAAACAATTTAACAAGAAGAGGTAATAACCTGTAAGGTGCATGAATTCGTGCCATTGTAATTTAATAGAAGCTATCTCGAAATTTATTATGGTATATTCATGTATTGCATTAAGGGATGGCCCCATATCCCCACATAAACACATTTTTCCTTATATTAGCAGACAAAGCCGACTTCGTAGCTCCTTTCTATCAAGTATTAACAATGAAAAATCCACAAAGATGTGACAATTATATCACTACTAATTCATTCATTTGATCCAGGATGAAAGATGGGAAGGAAGGACAGCTAAGTGTAAGGCGAATAGTTTGCCTCATGTCATCTTTTGAGCTGAACAAAACGCTTATCCACATTAAAGGTCCAACAGCTTTCATTGTGTAGCACCACTTAATTAAACCCGATATCCATGCTCTTATGCTTTTGGCCCTTTCCTTAAGATTGAAGTGTGCTCAAAATGAGAACTATGACATTGCATATATGTGACTTGATGTCCCATAAAAGCAAACGTGTAATTCTATATCACAATAAGGGTCCATCAAGCATGGATTGAGAACAAAAGACGAAATGTTTTATAAATGAAATGCAGAGTACCTTCCACATTCGTGAAATTCCAGCATCTGCATTACTAGCAAGAGCAAGAACTATGCAGCATATTCTAACTTTTAGAACTCCCATTTGATGCTTCCTGCCATTCTTCTGTACATTTGAAGTATACAAGCACAACAATCCAGCCATCTTAGTAGTTCTAACACCAATAATAGTGAATCTAAGAAATGTTGTTATATTCAGTCTTGCCATTAAAACCAGCTTTACTTAGCAACATCGATCGAGTGCATCCAAATCACCAATAGTCCCTGCACGAACATAGTCCATCCTTGAAATGATGAAATCTATTTGTATCCCTCAAAATGATCTCTCTCTCGGTTACTTCAGCTATCAACTTGATAGCAGAGTGGCAATCCCCACAAACCCGAAGATTCTTAATGACACGAATGGGCGTTCCTTTTGGAAGCTTCAGCAGTCCATATGCCACGGCCAATTTCTCGCTATGATACCTTAAGCTATTTGCCTTCTCTTCGTCATCCACATCATGCAGCACAAAACTCCCATCAGGACAATATCCAGCTTCTTTTAGCAACCCCCCTAATTTTTCTAACATTCTTAATATCATTACATGCTCAGGATGGCCTCTAATATCTCCACCAGTGAACATATGAACCATTTTATCTACTTCGATCCAACTACAGCCAGGTGATTTGCTTATATTCCTTTCCTTCATGGTCTTCCTAAGCTCGGCAACATCTCTCCACTTACCTTGTGAGGCGTAAATATTTGATAGCAAGATGTAAGGCCCAGCATTGTTGGGCTCAAGTAGTACAAGTTTTTTAGCTGCAACTTCTGCCAAATCCAACTTCAGGTGGGTTCTACAAGCACCTAATAGAGCACCCCAAACAATAGCATCAGCTTCAACGGGCATCTTTTCAATTAAAACAATTGCCTCATCCATCCTCCCTGCTCGGCCAAGAAGATCAACCATGCAAGCATAATGTTCAGTTTTTGGATCCAATAAATACTTCGGTTTCATGGAGTCAAATATTTCAAGCCCTTCTTTGACCCTCCCAGAGTAACTACATGCTGAGAGAACACCAACAAATGAAATTTCATTGGGAGCAATGCCAGAAGAGATCATCTCATAGAAAACTTTTAAAGCATCTTCTCCTAAACCATGCTGTGCATATCCAGTAATAATGGAATTCCACATAACAACATCCTTCACGGCAAACCTATCAAACAAAATTTTTGCCTTCTCAAGATCACCACACTTTATATACATAGTGATCAGAACTGAGGAAACATACACATCGAAGTCAAATTGAGATCTCACCAGTTGGGCATGAACCTCCCTACCATGCTCAAGACAAGCCAAGCTACCACAAACGGATAGAATACTTATCATAGAGGGGAAATTTGCCCTTACTCCCTCTCCTTGCATCAAACGAAACAAACAAAGGGCTTCTAACTCGAATCCTTTTCTCTCACAAACCTTAATCATTGCACTCCACGTCCCATCATCCTTCTCTCTCATCTGATCAAATACCCACCTTGCTCTCCCTACTTCCCCATTTTGTCCAAATCCCATTATCATCTCATTACAAGCAGGAAGTGGCTTCGTAGGCATTGCTTTAAAAAGTTCTGCAGCTTCCTCAATCCTCCCACTCCTAGTATATCCCATCAACATTGCCGTCCAAGTCACCTCATTTTTCTCAGGCATCACTTCAAACAACTTTCTAGCCATATCCACCCTATCATTCATGGCATATCCACTAATCATCGTAGTCCAAGCAATCACATTCCTCTTTGGCATCTCATCAAAAATCATTCTAGCTTCACTCAACCTTCCTACCAGACACAACCCGCCGATCATAGTAGTCCTTGTAACAACATCCTTCACTGGCATCATATCAAAAAGCTTGGTGGCCTCATCGATACGGCCATCAACAATAAAACCGCCTAACATCACAGTCCAAGAAACCACATTCTTTTCAGGCATTTGCCAAAAGAGCGACTCCGCTTCCTTTATCATCCCAGCTTCAACATAACCCCTAACCATGGCAGTCCACGAAACTACATTTCTCTCAGACATTCTATCAAACACTTCTCTTGCTTCATAAACCATTCCATTTTTAATATACCCAGCTATCAAAGCATTCCAAGAAACATGGTTTCTCTCAGGCATTTTGTCGAACAGCTTCTGCGCTTCACAGGGTAGATAGTTCTGGAAATACCCACTAACAATCGCGTTCCAAGAAACGGTGGTTTTACAGGGTAAGTCATCAAAAATCCTTCGAGCTCTATCAATAAGGCCAATACGAGCAAAGTACGAAATTTGAGAATTGGAGGATATCGGAGCAACACCAGTGGAAAGGAGTCTATAAGCGATGCCCAGAAATCGCATTTGATAAAGAAAAGCCAAGGGAAACAAAAGACTAAATATCCAGTCACTATGATCAAACAACTTGTGGAGAACTGCTTTTAGTGTCTCTCAAATCTATATCCAGTCGGGACTGAAACTGAGTTTAGCATATCCATATACAATTGCTCAACTTCCATCTTATTATGGGTTTGGTTTCCTCTTATAATTGTTGTTATTATTATTATTTAACTTAATTAACATAATCAATTAAAATGTATATTAATTAAGACCTTTTTTCTTCTATTAATTAAGAGTAAGATTGCATATTATTCGAACTTTTCAAATCTCGTATTTTAGTAAAATTTTTACTTTGAACTTAGAAAGAGCATGAGAAATTAACAATACTTCTTTATCTTTTGAGTTATTTTACTGGATCGGTTACTCAAGACCTTTAGTCTCTACTCGGACCCGATAAAAAAATGAGATCACTTATTATGAACTTGTTGAAAATGATTTTGATGTAATTCATGACTTATTAGAAGTAGGATGCGCTCTGGTAAGATCCTCGCAGACAAAAAAAGATGACAATCAGTTTGATAATAACTGAGTGATATTGCTTCTTCGCCCTAAGCTAAGAAATCCCTTAAATATAATGCAAAATAGATCTTGTTCTATTCATAATTAGAGATTTCAAAATGAAAAATACGAAATTGATTTTTTTTTGTTTTAGACCAGGATATCCACCGGCGGATCCAGTGACTAATCCCCTCGCTAGTTTGTAGGCACCTCACAAGGTGGGACAACTGACCCAAGAATTTAAAGCCGCTCCATACTCAAAGCCAAGAATCGAACCCTTAACCTTTGGTTAAGGATGGATAAATACGAAATTGAATTTGATTGTAATTATTGTAGTACTAATTAAAACCTTTACGTATAAATATGAATAAATCACAATCAAATAAAAGGTATAGCATCCCAAATACTTACATCAAGAAATTAACCAACCCCAACAAAAACAATATCTCATATACTCTCAATTTCAAGGACTTGACATGTAATGACAGAGACCCAGATTCCTTCTCCGCATCAGCTTCCTTTTGACGATCAGGATGATCGAAGTTGGCCGGAACAACCGTGTCTGGCACCGAATCCTGGCCGCTCACGTCCGGACTGTTCGGTGCTGGAGCCTGGTCTTCAGGGCTCTTGAGACTTTCTGGCAAACCCTGACCGTGCGTCACATTTATTTGGAAATGCTGACCGCTCCTGCACTGATCACCATCATAATCCCCGGAAAAGAAATAGGTTGTTCCTTCCTTGACTAAAGGAACTGGTACGGTGATTGGTTGTGTAGCTGTGTTTGATGGGTCGGCTGCAGACCACTGATATATATCATCGTCTTGTGCATTGTCGTAGTCGCACAGCTCGTAGGTTGTCGAGTTGTATGTTTGAATCACAGAGTGATTGGAGTTTGTATTGAAAACTGCACTCATCCAAGAAGAAACAAAACAACACTGATCTTAAAAAGCAATTCCCTAACAAACTTAGATGTTTATCCTGCAGACAGACAAATCATAAGGTGCCAGTACATAAACAGTTGGAGTTTGAAGTTGTCCTAATCAAGGCAAAAGCTGATGCTACAAAAGTTAGCGTGTCAGACAATCGGTCATAAGCACGTGAACACTAACGTCTGCGTCAGCTTTTGCGTCTCTTATCCGATGCAGAAAAATATCATAACTGGCCATGTGCGAAGTTCGTTCCTTGTGGTTGAAACTCTTCCCCAAGGAATTGACACATTGCACATAGAATGATCACAGACAGCCATGTTCTAAGTGAGAATTAGGCCTTAACCTCCAAGAACAAGATGCTCTCTTTTTTTTTACCCTTTTCCTTTCCAACCCACACATTTTCTTTATTTCTTATAGGGCTACAAGATAAGTGATCTGTATTACCAAGCTCACACATTCTTAAATGCTTCCTGTCTATGAACATACCTTTGTTTTTTTCGTATCGCAACTATGCAGGATCTAAGCTTCTAGGGAAAAGCAAAACATACTAGATTGAATTTTGGTGTGCTAAAGATACGATTCTTAATATTTTAACGCTTAGATCTAAAGTTTTGTTCTTGAGAAGGGAACTTACGCAACACTTTTAACGCTTAAGCCTATCTTATCTGAACCCATTTATAGACAATCCAACTACTTGTGGAGGGAGACTGATATAACTGCAAATTTGGTATTAATCGCAATATTAAGAAAAATGACAAAGGGGAAGATTAAAACAGAAACAGAGCACCAGAAAGATTTCAACTTTAGATGCCTATGCAAATAGTAATCCATACCCATTTTCATTTACGTCTAGGAAAGTTAAATATGCAAGTTCTTTATTTTAAAATGATTCGATGATTGCAGAGACCACATGTTCCATCATGGAAGAATTGTATGTAAAAGAAAAACAAATTATATGCTGAAATCTAGAGCGAACAAAAGAAAACAAGGTCGATAAGTTATACAATCGTTCTTCCCCTGCAAATTTTGGTGCATATGATCTAAAGATTCCAAACATCAGAGAATTCATGTCTATAGGCCAATTCAGTATCTCTTCCACATTTCTGATGTATCTTTAAATGGTTGGAGACTAAATCTAGATGCACTCAGAAGTTCAGTCAGCAGATCAGGGAAAATTGCAGAAAATCTGAACTGTTCATCTAAAAAGATAAATTACAAAAAGAGAAAGCTTGATTCTTTAAGAAAACAAAGAAAACCCACGTTCAATAACTTACTGAGAAAATCTCCCAAGCTGAATTTTTTGCCATCAGCCCATTTCTGATAATTCACACCAGACTTCTCAGTGCTGTCATACCAGCCCAAGGCGTCACCAACTGTGTAGTTCTTGTAAGCACTCACTGATCCTGAAACCGACAAAAGAAGCAGAAAATAGAAGGTGTGGAATACAAGCGATACTGATCTGCTGTAGTTTTCTTGTTCCATCTTCTTGGAACTTAACCAGAGAAAGTGCTGCATACTGTGAGTTCTTTGGAGCAATATATTTATATATAGGATAAAAATGGTGCAGAAACTAAATTCTGTTCCAAGTTCTCAAGTAACATTGGTCCCTCTCTTTTCAGGAAATTACAGGTGAGGATCTTCTTTGTTGTCTGTGGTAAAACTTTTCCTAATATAAAAATATAAACTATATAATAAAGAAGGTTGAATAGCTGGATGCTGAAGTCAAACAAGGAGTAAGAATGGTTTGACATTCAATGATTGTAAAATTATGGAAGTTGGTTGAATGTCATACTCAACTTGGATTCTTAAGACATTGTTTGCTGGTAAATTTACTCTTATGTAGAAATTGTCATAGTTTAATGGCTCCATATAAAAATATATTTAAATTTTTCTTTTTTTAATTTAAATTTGGAGTCTTTTGAATTTGTTATTTTATTTAAATAATTGATAATTATTTATTCTAATTATATTAATTAAAAAAGAAAGAAAGAGTAACTTTCTTTCCTCACATATTTTAAGACTGCAGAGTAACCCCTAAAAATTATATATCAAAATTATGTTTGTAGAATACCTGTTAATATCTTTCAAACCTATAAATCAAGCATCCCTAAGCTTTTTAGTGTCTGTTTGGATAGACTTTCGGAAGGTCAATAATCAATTTTCTCCGCTACAAAAGCCTTTTTAAAGAAAAATAGGTGTTTGGTTGTAAAATAAAAAAGCATTTTTGTAATAGATATAACTTTTTTGGCAGCCAAAATATGACTTTTTAAGAAATTTAAATTTGGAGTTTCTCAAAAAAGCCTCTTAGATAGCTTTTTCGAGTAGATTTTTCAGAACAATTAATGAGACTATTTTTTAGTTCCTTTTATCCTTATGTTTTACATATAATTCTAACAATATCCATAAACTCATCTTCACATTTATCTTGTAAACTCATCTTCTCTAATCTCTTGCACAATTGTTTTATTATATATTTAGCTATCTACCCAACTTGAATATTTATTTTGAGATTTATATAATATTATTTGACTTTTTTATATGTTTTAATATTTATTTTGTATATTAATTTTATTTATGTTATAATCCATATAAAATATTTAGTTAGATATATTTTCATTTATGTTCCATATAGTTTAAAATTATATAATAATTAATATATTGTGCTTTGCATATTGTTTAATATACTTTAAATAATATTTATATGCATAAATAATTTTTATTAAAAAATAATATATAGTTAAAATTAAAAGTACTTTTTATTTTTATATTATTAAATAGTCTACTATATAAAGCTCTTTTTTAGATAATAGTTAAATAGTCAACTAATTTCTTAGAAAAAAAATCAAAAAAATCTATAAAAAAAACTCTATTAACAAAAACTCTACTGATACAAGCCTAACTAAACACAGGCATATAGTCTCCATCTCCGTGCTGGTCTTTGCATTCTTAATAGAATTTATTTGCTGAGCTATGTGTTCTAAAAAGATCTCGGGAAATTGCTACAGTAGATTTGACAAGTCATGAACGAAGGCTTCTTAGATATGTTGAATGATGGAATGCCCCTTGACAGTCCATCATTTGATGGAATTGAATAAGAAGTATGATCCTACTTTTCTTTTTCTTATGGAAACTAAAAACAAGGTTGACAAATTGGAAATTATTCGTAAACGGTGTGGAATGGCTGATGCAGTGTATGTTCCTCCTGATGGGATTGGGGGAGGGTTAGCTGTGTGGTGGAGGGATTATGTCTCTGTTACTGTAGTGGAGCAGGATAAAAATCTTATTGTCATGGATGTGTGTAATACTAATGATGGTGTTCTTTGGAAACTTTTTTGGGTTTATGGTGATCCTAATATGAAGTTGCGGACATTGAATTGGGATAGAATTGTGAGGAAAGCTAGGGACATTTGATGTCCTTGGCTTTGTACAGGTGACTATAATGATTTTCTCTACCATTTTGAGATAGAAGGGGGAAAGCGGATGGCTGCTGGTAAGTTGGATGGTTTTCGGACTATGCTCGTTAGATTTGGATTAATTGATTTGTCTTCAAAGTTATGGTATACTTGGATTAATAAGAGGGAAGATGGGGAGATTAGGGGTATACTTGGATTAATAAGAGGGAAGATGGGGAGATTAGGGAGAAAATTGATAGGGCTTTAGCAAATTAGCAGTGGATTGAACTTTATCCTTGCTATCAGGTAATCAACTTACCCATAGTTGGTTATAGGGGTGAGCATTCGGGTAATTCGGGCCGAATTTTCACTGTTCGGGGCTCAGCCCGAACTTGAACTTTCAATTACCCGAACTTACCCGGCCCGATTTACCCGAATGACCCGAATTATCCCAGCTTGATTTACCTGAATTATCCTAATTACCCTATTTAATAATTCTTTTAAACCTAATTCGGGTAATCGGGCTGGCCCGAATTTTTTCGGAGTTACCCGTCCCGGCCCGAAAATAATTCGGGTAATACCCGGGCCGACCCGAATTACCCAAAATTTAGCATTTACTTACCCGAATTAATTACCCGGCCCAGCCCGAATAATGCTCACCCCTAGTTGGTTCTGAACATGCTCCTGTGTTGCTTGATACTGTCCCTAGTGAGCAGAAGGGGGCTCCGTTTAAGTTTGAAGTGTTTTGGAGTGAGCATGAGGATTGTGCCCAGGTTATTTCTGCAGGATGGATACGACAGTTTGATGGTTCAAGGTTGTTTCAGTTAGTCCAGAAATAGAAAGCCTGTCGATCGACCCTTAGTGCTTGGAGTAGAAAGGCCTTTCCTAACTTCCGTAAGGAGATTGACGGTGTTATGCACCAGATTGCTGAGTTACAGGCCAAAACTAATTGTAGTATTGAAGATCATAGACAAATTAAACACTTGTTGGGAGTTTTAAAACAAGCTTGGGATGGTGAAGAGAAATATTGGTATCCTCAATCTAAGGTACAATGGTTAGCTGCTGGAGATAAGAATACCAAGTTCTTTCATCAGTCCACCTTACAAAGAAGAAGGGCCAATAAGGTTCTTCGTATCAAAGATGCTGATGGGAATTGGATAGAGGATGAAGCTGGAGTGATTGCCCACTTTTGTGAGTATTATCAACATCTGTTTGCTAGTGAGGGCTGTAGTTCTATTGATGAAGTTCTTCAAGCTGTTCCTAGAGTGGTTACCAATGAGATGAATGAACATTTGGTTGTTGAGGTAACTTTGGAAGAAATAATGGCAGCGGTGTTTAGCCTTGGAGCATTGAAAGCTCCAGGGCCTGATGGATATAATGGTTTGTTTTATCAGAAGTTATGGGATATTGTTAAGCTAGCTATTATTGATAGGTTTAAGAGTTTTTTTTCGAAATGGTTTTATGCTGAAGGAAATGAATAAGACTTGTGTGACCTTGGTGCCCAAAGTCAAGACTCCAGAAGATGTTTCGCAGTTTAGACCTATTAGCTGTTGTAATTTCAGCTATAAGATAATTTCTAAGATCATGACTGAGAGATTGCGGGCGTTTATGGGCGACCTCATTACTTGTAACCAAAGTGGCTTTGTGGAGGGGAGGCAAATCCAAGATAATATTTTGGTGGCGAGTGAAGTGTTTCACAATTTGAAGATCAGAAAAGGGAAGCAATATGGATTGGCTTTGAAGCTTGATATGACCAAAGCCTATGATCGGGTGGAGTGGTTGTTTTTACAGCAAGTTATGGTGCAAATGGGCTTCAATTCCACTTGGATAAGATGGATCATGAAGTGCATTTCCTCTGTTACTTATGTGCTCAAGGTCAATGGTAAGAGGTCAGGTCTTATTACTCCAACTAGAGGTCTTAGGCAAGGGGATCCTCTATCCCCTTACCTGTTTTTGTTTGTTATAGATGTTCTGTCTAGAATGGTTGCTCAGGCTATTGAGTTTAGGCAGTTAGAGGGTCTTCAGTTGGTAGGTGATTGTCCTGTCCTATCTTATTTACTATTTACTGATGATGCATTATTTTTCTTGCATGCGGATGCTGCTAATGTCTCTCTTATGTTTGATCTTCTTGCAAAGTACTGTAAGGCCTTAGGGCAGCAGGTGAATTTGTCCAAATTCAGTATTATTTTCAGCTCTAATACACCTGAGAGCAAGAGGACCGACTTGACGCTACTTCTGGGCATTCCTGAAGCTTCTAATCCTAGAACTTATTTAGGTCTGCCTACCTTCTGGGGAAAGACGAAGAGAAGAGCAGTGGAGTTTATCAAGGAGCAAATTATCAAGAAGATTAATGGATGGAAGACCAAGCTGCTCAATCAAGGCGGACAGGAGGTACTTATAAAAGCAGTGGCTTATGCTATGCCTATTTATCTGATGCTTTGTATCAAATTCCCCAACAAAACCTGTGATGAGATTAATGTGGTGCTTGTTAATTTCTGGTGGCGGCAGACGGATAATGAACATAAGATACATTGGGCTAGCTGGTTATTAATGACAGTAAGTAAAAGTGCTGGAGGTATGGGATTTAAGGATATGAAGCTTCTGAATATTGCTTTGCTAGCACGACAATGTTGGAGACTGTTTACAAATCCAGATGCTTTATGGGCAAGGGTGTTGAAAGGATTGTACTTTCCTAAAACCTCCTGTTTGCAGGCAAAAAAAGGGTCATGGGCTTCCTGGCTTTGGGCTAGTTTGCTGGAAGGGAGGGATTTCTTGAAGCAACATATGCAGTGGCAAGTGGTGGATGGTAGAAGCATCAATATTTGGGATGAACCATGGATTCAGGGTCGATCAGTGACAAAACCTGAAGGACTTCCTCTTGGTGCTCCTCAGAAAGTGGAAGATTTGATTGATCTTCAGGCTGAGCAATGGTAGCTAGAGGCTGTAAGGGACTATTTTACTACTGACCGACAACGCCAGATTCAAGGCACTCCTTTATGTGGGAAAGGTTCTTAAGATAGATATATTTGGTCAGTTGCTGCAAATGGCACTTACTCAGTTAAGGTGGGATATCAACTTTTGAAGTAGGATGCAGTAGTGGCACCCACGGATAAAGCTACCATTTCTCATTCGGTGGACAAGTCACTTTGGACATGGCTGTGGAAACTCACTCTTCCTCCCAAGGTTAAGGTATTTCTCTGGAAAGCCCTTAGGAATTTATTGCCTACTAAATCTAATTTGGTCCACAGAAAAGTTCTCACTGATGACTTGTGTCCTATTTGCTGTTGTGAATCTGAGACTCTTGAACATATGCTGTTATTATGTCTTTGGGCACAATGTGTCTGGTTTGGTAGTGCATTGGGTTTAAAAATTTCTAGAGATGGGCTGTCTAGTTTAGATGCATGGCTATTGGATTTGGGTGCAGCTTTTAAGAAGTCTGATTCTGGTAATGCTCCCATGGTTTTTATTGCTGCTTTGCTTTGGAATATCTGGAGGCAGAGATGCAAGGTGATATTCCAGAAAGTTAGACCAGATCCGCATAAGTGTCTTGAGAAAAGCATTAACTTGTTGATTGAATGTAGTTCTTTACAGCTACAAGATAGGATGTATAAGGAGCCACCTCCGAAGAGGTTTTGGGTCAAGCCAGCATTTGGGTCTTTGAAATTGAACTGTGATGGTGCCTTTAAAGATGGGGAGGCAGGTTGGGCAGTGCTTCTTAGGAATGCTGAAGGCAAGATTGTTGATGGTATAATGTCAGCTTGCACTGCAGCTTCAGCACTTGAGGCTGAAGCTAGAGCTGTTTTTGAAGGAGTGAAGTTGGTGGAGCAGAAGGGCTATAATAATGTACAGATTGAATTGGATTCTTACATTGTGCATACGGAAATACTTAAGAATAAAGGGAATGGCAACTGGAAAATTCAACCATACATTTCTGCTATACTGTATAGATTACAACACTATCAGGGTATTGATTTTGTGCTAATTAATCGGGAAGCTAACATAGCAGCTGATTGGTTAGCCAAGCAAGCCCGCAAGAAAATGTGCTTAGGGAATTGGGTATTATCACCCCATCTTCTTTGGTCAGCATTTTGAGTCGCGATGGATTACCAGCACCTCCTTAATTGGTGAGAGTGAAGTGAGATGCTAGAGAGGCTACTGTAGTTAGTTCTCTTGTGTATTGCTTCTTGCTTCTTTCTTTTCTGGTGTATTGTTAAACTTGCGATTGGTGATTCTTATTAATAGAAATTCTCCTTTCGACCAAAAAAAAAAAGATATGTTGAATGATTAAAGAGGGAATCTAATCTCTTTAAAAAGAAAATTTTCAGTTTGGCAATAGAAAATACTTGATTACTCCTCAACACCAAGACAAAAACAAATGTGTTGTATTAGTTCTGATTCGACTAATAAAGCAATATGACCAAGAGATTCAAAACCCATCTAATGCCTAGGTACAACTGCAATTGCCTAGCTATCATTGTGAAGAGAAGGATTAGATAGTGCAAAGAGAGCAACAGTTTCTTTTTGTATTGTCATTAGACGCGTTATGTCTACAGTAGCCAGTGTTGAGTCTGCGATCATCGACAGCTTGCATCGTCTCACCACACAATCGAGCTTCTGGCTTCCGACTGCTATTGTCTCATTTTTCACAGTGGTTATCATCATCGATATTGTCACAAATAGAAGGCCAGATCCAGTCCTCCGCCAAGCTGGACACTATAGTAGCAGGTACCGATTCTCAGTTCTTCGAAAGCTTGCTTCGTCTCAAACCCAACTTCGATTCCAGCTTCCGCCGTCAGATCTTGGACTACTCACCCACGCTAGTTGGGTCTACTAGTTTAAGTGCAGCAACTGTGCGGATCTGGTTCCTACATGGTGGAAAGGCAGTGGCTAGCGCTACAGTACTGCGACCACAAAGTCACCGCAGTTGTTAGGTAGTGACGTGTGGAACGAGCGGTTCTTGTTCCAAATAACTGCTAAAAGGAATTATTGATTCTCTTCGAACCCAGGCTTTTAATCGAGGAGAGAAATCCCGATGGCAGCTTGTAGTGGCACTGCAGGTTTCAGTTCCGAGGTGGGGCAACCGCCAGGCCCTGATTTAGCAGGTTCTCCGTTTGTTGATCCCGTTGTGTCAGCTACTACTGCGTTGCCTGCACGACCTTCACTTTCTTTTCGAGATTGTTTGGTCGGGCAGTCCTCTAGGGCAAAGTCCACTTCTTTGGTAGGTCAGAGTTTGGCTTTTGATCTTTGTAGTCAGTGGATGGGAAAAATTTGTTTGGAGTATGAAGGGAATGATTACTTGCGCCCAAAGGTTTTGGTTGATGATGATCTTGTCCAGGAGGTTAGTGGTAAGTGGAAAGATGCTCTCATTGTTAAAGTTTACGAGAGGTCTGTTCATTTTACGTATTTAGAAAATCGGTTGACAATGCTTTGGAAGCCTTCGGCGGAATTAGATATTATTGATTTGGGGTTTGGTTTTTACCTTGTTAAATTTGAAGAGGAGGAGGATATGTTGCGCATTGTGTCTGATGGTCCCTATATTGTTGGGGGTCAACCGTTGTATATTCAAAAGTGGAAGCCTGGTTTTCAGCCCTCTACAGCTAAAATTTCCTCGATGGTTACTTGGGTGCGTTTTATTGAATTTCCAATGGAATTTTATCGTGATGAATTCCTCTTTGCGGCGGCTAGTGCTGTGGGAACCCCTATTAAGGTGGATAGGCAGACGTCCATGGCGACTCGAGGACGTTTTGCTAGAGTTTGTGTGGAATTGAATCTTGACCAACCTCTTATTCCTAAGGTTTTTATTGGAGGTGCATGGCGACGGGTAGAGTATGAAGGAATTTTAGGGGTCTGCTCTAGATGTGGCCGTGTCAGTCATCGTATTGAAAATTGTACGGAGGTGGTGGTTCCGGTGACGACTGGGGCAAAGACTGTTGGAGGAGCTACGGATCTAGAGATGGTTGATGATAGTTCCACTTCTAAGGAAGATATCTTTGGCCCATGGTTGGTTGCTCAGCGTAAACAAAGACGTCATGTTAGAAGTAAGTCTTCTCTTATTTCTCAGGAGAGGAAAGTATCCAACACTACTACTGGTTCTTGATTTGACTCTTTACATGTGGAGGATAGAGTGGTTGTCAAGGTGGATAAGGGCTCGGTTGGGTCTGGCAAGCGAATTTCTAGTGTTAGTGGGATTATGGGTCCTAAAGATAAAGGTAAGAAGCCGGTGGTGGTTAAGGGGGTTGGGAAGTCTGGTAGTGAGAAGGGTCAGTTTCAGAATGGGCCTGTTGTGAGTAAGTCTGTTACTGAGGGTTCTTTGGTTGTAATTCGAAGACAGGAGGCTTTGGAGGTTGGACAACGTCCTGGGTCGAACGTCGAGGGTATGGTGTCTGATGCATCTGACCAGGTTCCTAGCTTTCCATCCGAGGGGGTGCCTGTGTTGTCGGTGATAGATAACATTAGTGGTAGGATGGTGGCCTTATTTATTTCAAATGAACCGAAACCTCCTGATGACGTCATGATGCGTGAGGAACCAGTGGTAACTTCGGAAGCTTTGGCCACCAATGTTGACTGTGCGGTTACTGATGCGGTTTTGTAGGCGACCGATAATGCTATTTCAGATGATCATGGGGTTAGTTGTGGTCCTTATCGGAGTTGAAGCCCACCTAGAAAGTTGTAAGCTTCTGGCTCTTTCTTTTAATCTATTGTTAATGGATTTAAAAATAATTCAGTGGAATTGTGGTGGTGCTGCGAAGTGGGGTTTTTTGACCCATGTAAGAGAATTATGTCGTCGTTATTGTCCAGACATTCTGATTATTGTGGAGCCTCGAATTTCGGACGACAGAGCGATTAGGGTGGCCAAGAAGGTCAGTTTTTTTGACTTCTTCCTTTCTCATCCTGTTGGTTTTGCGGGTGGTGTTTGGTTGTTTTGGCATAAGAATGTTTGTGATATACGGTTGCTACGGATGGATACTCAGTTCATTCATTGTTCAATTGCTGTTAGGGGAAGTAATAGGTGGTTTCTTACTGCGGTGTATGCTAGTCCTATTCGTAGTAAGCGAGATTTTTTCTGGTCTCAAATGTATGATCTTGCAGATTCTATCGATGAGCCTTAGTTGTTATTTGGTGATTTTAATGACATTGCATCTGTACATGAGAAGAAAGGGGGTGCCTTCCCATCTGTCGCTAATTATGGTCGGTTTTTACGGCATTGGAACTATTGTTCTCTTCTGGATTTGGGTTGTGTGGGTTGTCAGTTTACTTAGACACGCTCAATTGCTAGGATTGGTACTATACAAGAACGTTTGGATCGGGCTTTGTGTAATGCCGGTTGGCGACTGAGATTTCCTGAAGCTTTTGTTATGTCTTTGTCTCGGCTTGCTTCGGATCATTTTCCTCTCTTATTATCTTTGAGAGATTTCTCTTCCTTTCCTTTGGAGAGGCCGTTTCGATTTGAGACGGCTTGGACTTTATGGGAGGATTTTAAGCAGGTTGTTTCCTCGGCATGGTTTAAGCCCCATGATTCTATTTCTGGTGCTCTTTTGTCGGTTCAGGAACAAGCTGTTCGTTGGAATAAGGAGATTTTTGGTAATATTTTTAAGAATAAGAGGGTTTTACTAAAGCGAATCAAGAATGTTCAGTTGGCTATTCAGAATTATCCCTCTTCTTCTCTCTTGTCACTTGAAAAGGACTTATTATGCCAATATGATTTATGTTTGAAACAGGAAGAGACACTTTGGTTTCAGAAGTCTCGTGCTGCCTGGATCAAGGATGGTGATCGATGTACTAAATATTATCATACGATTACTAGGGTTCGTCAGAGACAGAATAAAATTGAATGTTTGCAGAATGATGCTGGGGCATGGGTGAATGATCCAACTTTATTGAAGGATATGGCAGTAGGGTTCTATGAGAAGTTGTTTTCGAATGATGGGGTTTTCAATACTGTTGGTTTTGAGGGTTTGACTTTTCCTCGTTTATCTGAGACGATAGTTGACGATATGTTGAAACCCGTTACTCGGGAAGAAGTTTGGTTAGTTGTTTCGGGTATGGGTTCTTATAAGGCACTAGGGCCGGATGGTTTTCAACCTATTTTTTTAAAGACGTATTGGGATGTGGTTGGTGAAGAGGTTTTTCAGTTTGTGTCACAAACGTTTAACTCTGGTGTGATGGATGCTCAAGTTGTTAAGGGTTTTCTTGTGCTTATTCCTAAGGTTCATGCTCCAGAATCGCTTTCACAGTTTCTCCCTATCACACTTTATAATGTGTTGTATAAAGTGGTTATGAAGGTTTTGTCGACTCGCTTAAAACCTTTTATGGAAGGCTTGGTTGGCCCGTTCCAGAGTAGTTTTATTCTTGGTCGTACCACGGCTGATAACATTATTATTACTCAAGAACTACTGCATTCTTTTAGGAGGTCTAAAAGTAAAGTGGGTCAATTTGCTTTAAAAGTTGATTTGGAGAAGGCCTATGATCGGGTCAATTGGGACTACCTTCGATTTGTATTGTAAGGCTTTGGTTTTCCTCATTGGTGGGTTCAACTGATTTTAAGTGCTCTTTCTCAATCTTCATTGGCTATTCTATGGAACGACAACCCCTCTGCGTCTTTCTCTGCAACTCAAGGGCTTCGCCAGGGCAATCCACTCTCCCCTTATTTATTTGTTCTTTGTATGGAAGGTTTGACCATGCTTATTCAGAGAGTACTGCTGAGTAAAAAATGGATTCCGGTTAGGGCATCTAAAGGTGGACCAGGCATTAGTCATTTACTTTTTGCTAATGACTTGCTGATTTTTGGTAAGGCTTCAGTTAAACAGGTTAAAGTGGTATGTGAGGTGTTGGATGTGTTTTGTATGGCGAGTGGGCAGAGGGTTAATCTTTCTAAGTCTAGAATTTACTTTTCAAAATCTGTTTCTCGGGTTATGAAATCCCGGCTATAGCAGTCGCTAGGAGTAGCAGTTACTTCTGACTTGGGTAAGTATTTGTGTTGGACCCCGAACTTTTGGGGGAAATTAGAAATATGAAAATGAATTTTAAACGAGTGTTTTGTATATGAATTATATTATAGATGTTTTGTGCCTTAAGGGAAATGATAAGAAAAGAATTGACTGGTTTTGATGACTTTGAGGTTTTGAGGAAATATGTGTGTGTTATGACATTTAGAGTGAATATTTGGAGTTAATGAAAGTTAAGATGAATGAGTTGTTTTAATGGAAGTTGAAATTCAAGAGATAAAGAGAAAAAGTGTAAGAATTTGAAAGAATTAGAAAGTTTGACTTTTTGGAGATTAACGGTTGACTTTTGATTTAGGATGAATTGGAGAAAATGCTCTTCATGAAACTTGTGGCCTTTGTTGAGAGCTTTCTATTGCCAAAAAGTATGATCAATTTCGATATCAGGATTGAAAGTTATGATCTTTCGAAGTTAAGGTTGATTTACTTTGTTTTTGAGAATGCCTTTAAGTGTAGGATTGTATATTGTGCTTTGAGGCCGATTGTCGTACTGATGTGGTTTAAATTGGAGTAAATGGTTTACGTGAAAGTTATAGAGAAATTGAGCTTTAAAATAACATATCATATGTTATTTGAGGATGTGAGAATTCAGAAGATATGAAAATTTTGAAGTTTGGATGTTGTTCAGGTGATTTTGTAACAGGGTAGGAACTTCGATCGAAAAATTGACTTAGCTAGAGACTGAATTGGTTTATAAGTTCTTCATAAATATTGTAGAACTTGTTTTTATCTTTGCAGTGATATAAAGAGCGAGATTTTTGGACAAAGGAGTAGAAAGTTATGATTTTTGGAAGTTCTGATGTTGTTTAGTGTAAGAGCGATCAACCAGCAACTTTGTGTAGACTTTTTGACCTCTTTAGAGACCGATTTTGTCATTCAGTCCTTTATGAAATTGTAGATCAGTCTTTTATCATTCCGTAGACACTAAGTTTGTTCAATTTGGAGTTCGGAGTCAAAAGATATGAGGGTTTGAAGTTTGAAGGTCGGATAGCACGGCCGAGCGCCCGAGCACCCCGCTCGGGCAAGCGGGCGCGCAGGCTCTCCGCTCGACCATTCTGTCGATTTTTTTGCCGACCGACCTCCCTCCATTGTTTTAGCCATAACTTTTTCGTTCGACTTCCGATTGACCTAATTTTTGATGCGTTGGATTTCTAAGACATTTTTCTATCTTTTAATACTAGATTGATCAGTTTTGGAATTAAATTGAGAAAGATTTACTAGATCAAAGTGAGCTGATTGGTTGTAAAAGTTTAAACAGTGTTCAGTATTTTTGGGATATCTTGATCTGTAGAGCTCCAATCGATCGGATTATTATTGCTAATTAAACTAGATACATGGGGATACAAATATTTTAAAGGATATGACCGAAAATTTATCCCCTAAGATGTTCAAATTTTGATTTGAAGTTGGGTTTAGTGTTTAGTCTTGGTTTAGTACTTTCTGAACATCGATCGGTATTTTGGATATATCTTGAGCT
>JANZLC010000008.1:6189095-6212534 GCA_026413385.1 Erythroxylum gracilipes | reverse complement strand
TATTATATGTGTGTGGGTTTGAGTTATTAAATAAATAAATATCAGTGTGATGTTTGGTCTAATTGTTCTGTCTTGGGGGGCATCCATGTATCCTCCCAGGGGGTATTTGGGTGTTACATAGGGGGTTTAACACACCCCTTCCCAGTGTAGTTATAACACAAGATCTCCAACCCTGCAGTTAGAATTTACAAAAATGAAAAGGAATATCAAAGCCAATCAAGAATTTCCATTGACAAGTTTTCTACAAAAAGATGTTTTAAGCAGTTAGTAATGGACCTTCCCAAGAAATCCAGTAGTTACTGGAATTGCAGAGTCACTTATCCAATCTCCATGCAACCTCTTTGCTAGAGGTGGATATGTTACTTCTAGAATGTCTGCATTTGTGAAGTCATTTGTGGTGATAAAGCCAATATCAAAGGCATCATACTGCAAAAAAAGACAAGTAGAAAATGTTGCAACCATCTGTTCTGAAGAATCAATTTAACAATCAAAAATCCACATTACATTTTATTTCTTCTGATATATCATATAATACTTTTGAAAGACCTTACAGAGAGTGGTATCAACTTAAAGCTTTAAATTAGTTAGGATATATTAACCTATTTTGTAGTCAGTTGGAAGCCTACAAAGAAGACCCTCTTTTAGCTAGTGTGCAAGCTGATGGATATGATGAACCAAGTATCGAAGTCTATTATCGTACAGAATCAAGAAATTCTTTAGTCCCCTTTTCCTCTTTACCCAAATCTAGATATTCAATGTGCTATATTAGATTGTCATCAAGAATTTGGTTTATATAGATAGATGTTTATGTTCTTAAGCATCCAACTTTGAACCACAATGCTACTTCCAGTAACTTTCTAAGCATACACGACTCTCTATAGCCCACAATCTAGAATGCTGGAAAGGTTGCTTCTTTAACAGCTTTTGCAACATGTAAGTACTCCTAGTAACTTTACAAGCAGGGAAAAGAAATTCATTTGTGCTAAGATCGTGAACCTATTAAAAGCAAATTTAAAATAAAAAATTGAAACACATACTTGCTCCAATTCTTCCAAGAATTCTGCAACAAATATAACGCATAACACAGGTAAGATCACCACTAGGTTGTGAAATAATGGACACTTCATAAATCCTTGCTAATGGCTACTGTAAGACGATAGGTTGCAAAACAGGGGAAATATAACCTATACTTCTACCTATCCAAAATATTTTGTTTATAGTGAACATATTTACTATGCTTAACTTTGAAACAATCCATAAAAGTTTCTTAGAATACAAACATAGATTGCATGGCTAACTAGAGGTCCGAGCCAAAAACAATTACAAAGAAACTCGCTTGTAATAACAAACTCATCTACTCGCAACTCTTCCACAGTCTTGATAAGGCAAGAAGATTACGTTAGAAGAAAAGGCACAGTAAAATTGCATAGCTTGAAGACACCATAAGGACAGACATTTTAGTGATTCTCCCCTCAAATGCAATTCCTTTATGAAACTTAGTTCCTCAATATTGTCCACGTTAGTAACTCCACAACTAATTGCCTTTTCTCCATCCTAACAATACAGCAAGTGTAAGAATAACCAAGCAGTAGGCATGCATCTCATACAAAAATAATGTACGTACAGATCCATGCATATAACAACATATTTTAACCGTATATATATGTAAAACAAGCAGCGGAAAATCCAGGAACTAATAATACCTCCAGCCATTGCCTTTCCTCTTGAGATCTGAATATTTCTGTGCAGGTTTAGAGCTTCTGTCCTCTTCCAGAGCAGATCGATGGTGTAAACTTATGAGCTAAGGGAAGACAGGGACCAAACCATTGGATATAAATCCACTGAAAAACCACTCAATGCTTCGGCCATCACAAAGCTAATGAGATGGGTAGTTGGGCAACATAATAAGTGGGTAGGTTCAAACCTTTTGTAATGGACCATACTAATTAGGAGATAAAACTTACAGCAAGCACCTCCACAATGAATTCTTTAGAACTAAGAAATAAACAGAGAAATAGGTCCTAAGTAATTCATAAAGAACGGAACAACTCAAACCAGCAAAAGTTTGTTAGTTGTTTTCTCCATTGCTTCTAGAACAACAACAGGCCTTTCATCCCTAAAGCTAAGTTCTGCCACCTCCTTCATCCTCTGGGCAGAAGCTACAGACGAGCCTCCGAACTTCATTACACATTTCAATTCTTTAGTGGCACTGTTAACTCCATCTCTTTGAAATTCAGTTTTATTCCTTTCAAGCACATCAGCATTCGTTCCATCACAATGCAGTTTCAAAACTCTACTTCTACAAGCAAGTGTTCCAGTCTTGCACACACCAGAACTTACAGGCAAACTCCCAAAACCAAACTTCCGGAACATCAAAGGCCACATTCCAAATCTGTCGTGTGGAAACTCCCGTTGGAAACTTTAGCACCACAGCAATGCAATGACGCATCCATAATTTCACAGGTTTTGTCGACGAATTTAACTTGAACTATTATCTACAAACAATCGTACAATATCTACCAAACTAACCCGAAATGGCCCTGATCCTTTAAGAAATAGACCTTCACTATTTCCGAAAGCAAAACCGAATCAGCACGCTTATACTGTTATACGTTTAGACACGAGAAATTATAAACAATCATAAATCTGAATTGAAGACGGAGGGAAAGGCAAATGCAATGCAGTATTTGGAGTTTCTCGCTGCGAGTCGCCTGAGCTTCGGGTTCGAGAACTAACCGCAAAGGACCAGTTTAGAGCTGTACAGCTGAACTATAGGCGGCGCCTATTTTTAATTTGTTGGTTAGATTCTGTCTTAATTTTTAATTCACTTCTGTTTTCCTGATTTTTTATGTAGTTTTTAGTTTTCTTTTTATTTTTCTTTTAAATAAAAACAAAAACGATAATCCTAATATAGTTATTTTTTATTATTTATGATAATTATATATTAGGTAAAAATGAATATAAAAAAATTAATTTAATTTATTTTAATCTTTTATATAATATTTATTAATAAATTGTCAATAAAATCATTTTATTTTTTAAACAACAATTTTAAATTTTAATTCTAATTATTCAATCAAATTTTATTTAAAATTTATATATTTTAGAGATATTTTAAATTTAGTTAAATTTATTGATATTTATTTGTTTTATTTATTTATAAATATTAAATAAAATATTAAACAAAATTAAATTATTCAAAATTGTATAAATAATTAATTTAAATTAATTAAATATATACTATTAAATTAAATTATTCATAATTATTATTAATAATTAATATATTAAATAATTTAATAATATCTTTTAGTTAATATTAAATTAGATTATAAGAAAAATAGAAAAATCTTTTTTTGTAATTTTCATAAATTTTGAAAAAGAGAGAAAATCAAAATTAAAAATAAAAACCAAAAATTCAATCAAATAATTTTTTTTACTAAATTAAAAAAAAGGAAACAAAAGAACGCTAGGAATTTTACTTCTTTGTCAGTTTGTTGTTATGCTTATGAGTTAAAATTACGGTCCAGATCGACGTACTGAATGGCCCACTTTGCATCGAACGGCAGATACGTTGGGGTGTGAATAGGGCTAGCACGAGTGGCGGTTTGGCTATATACGGAAACTTGGATCCAACGTGGACCTCTTTCTGTTGGTGAGATTCTCACGTAGAGTCCACCGTGAACTTTTCTCGATTTGGTTGGTTTGTTCAAAACTTAATTTTCGATTTTTATTTATTAAAATAACATTTTAATTGAGTTTTGTTTTTATTTATATTTTCTTAATTTATATAATTTATAATAAAGTGGCTTTTCGTTTTGCTACGAGTTAATAATTAAATAAATGTTTATAAAAATAAAAAAATTATGGTCATTAATAATTAATTAGTAAATAATTTATATTTCATTCAAAAATTTATATTAAAAAATAAAATTAGGAATGGATTGTTTAATGAATACAAAATTTAAGGGCTAATTATAAAAAAATCTTATACTTCACTCAATTTTGTAATATCAGTTTAAACTTTAAAAAATAATGCTAAAATATGCTAACTTTCAATTTTTGGTAACCATTGTTCAACATTAAGCTCTCTATTAATTGGATGATATGGCGACCTACATCAAATTAATATTTTTATTACGTGACTGTCATATATCGTATCTATAATACATTAAATTTTTATTATTTAATAAATTAAAAAATCAAACACTCTAAAATAATATAAATTAAAACAAATTAATGAGTTTATAATTATTTTAAGTGTTGAATTAATGGAAATTTCCATTGACTATTGAAGAGTTTATTATTTTGATAAAAAGTAAAATGAGAATTAATTAAAGTCATAAATTTAAAAAGATAGCTTGTAAAGTTAACTTAAATTTAGAGTCTATATATATTCTATACCACTTAGCCTGTTCTAACCTTATTTTTATCTTAAAATAACGTAATTTTATATGTAAACAAAGCTAAAATGATGTTGCTTTGAGGTAAAAACAAGGTTGGAATAAGCTAAGTGGTATAAAGAATATGACACCTGAAGTTTATAACCATCTCAATGAATATTAAATCAAGAAAAAAAATTAAGACTTTTCGATGTTATTCTTTAGTTTGTAATATTAATTATAACTTCATTTTGTTAATTCAATGTTATAAAAAACTCACCATGCATTAACATTTCATTTTTCTTTATTGTTTGAGTTTTTACATTTATTAAGAAGCATTTGAGTTTTTTTTTTAATAAAAAAGTCTCTTGATATGTCAAACAAAAGTTAGAAAGGATTTTTTGAAAGTTTATTTCATAATTACATTAATCAAATTGAGATTGAATATTTGAAAGTGTTAAAATCATGTTTTTTTCTGGGCTTTTGGTAAACCTATGGATTTGGTGTAAAATTAGTTGCTGTATTAATCGACCAATGTTATCGTATGGATTGACGAATATGCCTATTGGTATGTTAGTATTCTAATGACTAGTGAGTTTGGAGCTTTTAATTCATATTGTTCAACTAGTGAATTGCATATAGTTTTTATAACGGTTAGTTCTTAGCTTCAACGACTAGTAGGGATATAAAATATTATAAATATGTATTTCTCGTTAATTTTTCAACATCAAGAAGGTTTTGAAAGTTGGATGCAGACATTTTAAAAAGTTCTTCATTCATTTGAATTTGTTTTCTTACATCTAAGTGAGTGAGCTATTTTGAGTTATTAAGTGAATAAGTCAAAATATTTTTAAGTTGTAATTTTTTGTTGGAGCATTTGACATTATATTTTAGAACATTCCATCGGATGACTATCTTAAAGTTAAACACAGATGCTGCTATTTTCAAGAAGTCTCGAAAGATTGGTACTGGCTTCGTTGTTCGCAATAGCAATGGCGATTGTATCGTTACTGGTAGTGATATTTTTCCAAGTGTTTTGGATCCGTCTACCGCAGAAGCTATGGGTGTTCGCGAGGCTTTGAGCTGGGTTAAAAAGAAAAACTTACATAATGTTATTATTGAATCTAATTCACAATTGGTTATTTAGAGCCTTCTCTTACTTAGTTGCAATCGGTCTGACGTTGATTTGATTATTAATGATTGCTTATTTATTTGTCGTTCCATTAATGATATCCATTTTGGTTTTTATAAAAGATTTGCGAACTGTACAGCGCACTCTCTTGCAAGGTCTGCTAGTTCTATATCAGGTTTTGTTTATTGAAATTTATCTTTCCCCGTTTGTATTGCTTCAACCTTAGCTGCTAACAATGGTTGTTAATGCAGTTCCTTCTTCTTTTGTTTTTTTTATAAAGAAGTTCCTCTTTACAAGTAAAATATTGAACAAAAGTTACTACTCACTTTGAAATAAGAATTATATTATGATTTCAAGAAAAATCTTGGCAATCGACACAAGTAAGAGTTGTTGCCAAACCACTATAAGTTAATTTGCATCCTCCCATCCCTATCTTCTTTAAATTACTGTCAATTGTTTGATTAATTTATAATAAGCAATTTTCTCATACTTATTTATGCTGGCTTTTATTAGTTAGAATTTTTGTTGAATTTTGTAAATATCCAATTTATCTTCCCCTTTTTAGGTGCTATTAGGGACTAATATTATGATCGTTATATTATTATTTTACTAAATAATAAAATTCATATGTGACACAAATACAACATGCAGTAATCACGTGATAAAAATATTAATCTAACGTAGCTTTTATATCGAACTATTTTTGGTAAAATTTGAATATTAGAGCGTTTTAGCTTAGCTTTTTAAGGTTCAAACTAATATTATAAAATTGAGTATAGTTTGAAATTATTTTTATAATTAACCCAAAATTTAAAGCTAAAAAGTTGTTTTGAAATATCAGTATGTATTTGAGTTATATCTATTCCAATAAATACATATTATCATTTGCAATTGTTTTATTGAAAATAGTTAAGTTAAAATTAATAATTTAATAAGTTTACGTTTTATTAATAAGGAAAAAACACTAAAAATCAGAATTTAAAAATAAAAAAACAAAGCTAAATAATTCATAAAAATATGTTTAGATATGTTTATTTAGTAACAAATATTAATTGAAATTTATTTTTTAGAATAAAAATTTATAGATATGTTTAGAGATATCAGCTTGAAGCCTTCTAAATCTAATTAATTAGGCTGGAATGAGGTTGGTTGGATCTAACCCAAGAGTTATAACACTTAAGCCCGCTCATTTTTCAAAATAATTGTTTTTCAATTAAAGGTACGGCTACGATTAAATAGCGGCGAACGCCGTATCCAAGGCTTCCAAGCTGATTTCACAATCGAGTCTAGTTACTTATAGCTTGAAACCCTAGCGCCACCCTCTCTCCGTCGTCGTCCGCTAATTTCCCCCAATTTTAAACCCCAAAGCTCCGCCTCTCGTCTCTCTTTCTGAACTTTATCATGGCCAGAAAGAGAAAGCAGCGATCTTCTGAACCTACTGTTACTGAAACTCCCGATCCCCAACCCCAACAAGAAGAGGAAATTCCACCTGTAGGGGAAGAAGAAGAAGAAGAAGAACAAGTAGAAGAAGTAGAAGAAGAGGCTGTAGTTGAAGAAGAGGTTGAGGAAGAGGAAGAAGTAGAGGAAGAGCACGAGGAAGAGGAAGAGGAAGAGCAAGAGCAAGAGCATAACGAACAGAAACAGCCCGAAAACCTAATTTCATCTGGTTCTGAACCCCAAGCAAATGGGGAAGGAGACAAAGGAAATGGAAGCGAAGAGAAGATGGAAGAAGAAGAGGACTTTTTAGATGATGAGCCTCTGGAGAAGCTTCTTGAACCTTTTGGAAAAGAGCAGCTCGTGGGTCTTCTTAGGAAACTCGTGGATAAGCATCCCGATGTGATGGGTTGCGTCCGGGAGTTTGCCGACACGGACCCAGCCCACCGCAAAATCTTTGTCCACGGCCTTGGCTGGGACACTACGGCCGAAACCCTTAAAGCTGAATTTGGGAAGTTTGGGGAAATTGAGGATTGCAAGGCTGTGACCGATAGGGTTTCTGGAAAATCAAAAGGATATGCTTTTATTTTGTTCAAACATAGGGTTGGAGCGCGCAAGGCTTTGGAACAGCCGCAGAAAAAGATTGGGAATAGGCTTACTTCGTGCCAATTGGCCACTACTGGACCGGCACCGGCTCCAACTCCGACGACTTCAACTCCAGGAGTGTCAGAGTATACTCAGAGGAAGATTTTTGTGAGTAATGTTTCAGCAGATATTGATCCGGAGAAGCTTCTTCAGTTTTTCAAGCAGTTTGGGGAAATTGAGGAGGGTCCATTGGGTCTTGATAGGAATACTGGTAAACCTAAGGGTTTTGCTCTTTTTGTGTATAAGAGTGTGGAGAGTGCAAAGAGAGCATTGGAGGAACCTTATAAGAAATTTGAGGAGTATACTCTACATTGCCAGAAGGCAATTGACGGGCTGAAATATGGTAAACCGGGTTATGGAAATGCTGGTGGTAGTGGAGGTCATCATCATCATCAGCAGCAGCAACAGCATCAGCATCAGCATCACCATCATCAGCCTCATTACCAGCATTCGGCAAAGAAAGGGAAATTCAACTCTAGCGCTGCTGGTGGCCCTGGGCATTTGATGGCACCCTCAGGATCATCTGTGGGTTTCAACCCGGGGATGGCAGCACAGGGTTTAAACCCAGCACTTGGACAGGCCTTGACTGCACTGATAGCTACCCAAGGAGCAGGATTGGGGATTGGGAATCTGCTCGGAGCCTTTGGAGGAGGAGCCGTGAACCAGGGAGTGCCATCTGTTGGATATGGGAATCAGGGTGGTGTTGCTTATGGAAACCAGCCACCAATGCAGGGCGGATATGTGAACCCTCAGATGAATCCACAAATGGGGCAAGGCGGTGCAGGCAGGTCTCAGCAGGGTGGTCCTTATATGGGACATTAGGTGCGCATTTCTTCGCTACTCTGTTTCTTAAGATTTTGATTTGTTGAAGGTATATATGTTTGAGTATATTTTCTTTATTTCCTGTTACTCTTAATGCTACTTCATCTTTTGAAAAAGCTATCAATGTGGCGGTAACAACTGTAGGAAAGAAAGGAATTGAAAAATAAAAGAGAGCCACTCTGTGGCAATGGCTTTCATTTAGTTGCTGGGAAAATTTCCCATTATGGTTGACCTCCACCTGGCAGTTGAAAGAGGCTACATTGCAGTACAATTGTGCTAGTGATGGTCTTTGGTGTACTTTTTCATTGTCTGATGCAAAGGTGATAATTTAGTGTTTTATTAGGACTAAGAGTAAAAAATCTGATTAAGAATTAAGGAATACTTTTTGTCATATTTTCATTTTACTTGGACTCGAATATGCTATCTGATTGTTGCCTTCTTGAACAAGTGAACTTCCTATGCAAGGCTGTTGCTTGTGCATTTTGCGTTTGAAGCAGATAACTGCATCGAATTCTTAACTTTATTTTGTTTGCAAAGTTACTGTGTTCTTTTGTTATGAAAACAAGTGGTCTGCTGCAGTTCTGTTCAATATCTCTTCCCCAGGCGTATGGTGCTTTTGGGAACCCGTCATTCTGATTGTTAGATTAACTATCCTTTGCTTGCATCTTGACATTTTGCCATGCTGCTCTACTTTAATTTTTGTTTTGGCTATGTAGTTTTCCTTTAATTTTAAGTTTCTGAAACTGGAATGTCTATTTTAATTGCTTACAATGATAACAAAAACCAACATTTTTCCTTCAAATTGTCGAAGGTATGCACATTCAGCTTTTGTTTCAGTTCTTTATACTTTTAAACTTTTTAATTTTGAAATCAGCTCTTTTCATGATTTATCTATTCATTGTGCAGATTCCTTCATAGATGCATCAATCATTTAGTTTTGGGCTCTGCTGATTCTTCTGAAGTTCCAGGACTCTTGCAAACGAAGTCTTAAATTTGGAATGAAAAGTTTATGTTTTGGCTATTAAGACCAAATCTGAAACCTGTATTTGGTTTTATTTCAGTGCTAAATTACCCCTTCACTTGTTTTCAAATATGTATTACTCCATATTTACAATATGTTTCTTAGAGGTGTTGGGGGATAGGACAAATTTCTAAGGAACAGTGGTATATTTCTGTATGATTTTAGTCTCGTTTGCTACTTTACAACTCCTTCTCATGCTTCTTTTTCATTTTGTTATTTCTCCTACGCCCATGGGATTAAGACAAATTTCTCAAGGTGGTTATCATGCACTTTATGGATCATCTTGACTGAGTTTTTCAGTGATGGTTGTTTTTTCCGTTGTCTAATAAATTTTTTTAGAACATATTATGTGGAATGAGTTTTAGAATTTTGTCTTGCTTCTCTGTCCTGATTTGTTTGATATCATTCATATTTTCTGCTTGTTTGGATGGTGTACTTATAATTTTCTATTATCCATGATTTCTTACTTAATTATGATTACTTCGGACTACTGAAAAGAGCTGATTAACTTGTGCTGCTATTCATCGATCAAGTTATCATTATCTGCTTTAAATCACTTTTACTTTTCCGTGCTGTCACAAGATAGAAATTTCTCCTAGAGGATTGTTGGAGATAGACTTGTATAGCTCTGTAGATTTCAAGTGTTATCAGTTATTAAAATGACTGATTTTAAATCTGCCCCAAGTAGTTGGGAGTCGTTTGAAATTCAAATTTATTAATGACTGCTGTGTGTAGCAAAAGTTGAATTTTAGATTCCTGGCTTTCTCATGGGCCAAAATGATTAAAGGATATTTGATTGAACGCTTGAGAAAAAGAGACTGGTTTATAGTTTTTATATGGAAGTTGGTCTCATTTTTAGTATTCTTTCATCTAACAATGAGGTCTGGAGTTTGTTTGCACCTTGAATTTTCTTGCCGCTTTGAGAACCTTGAGTTTAACAAGGCAGGGAGTTTCAGCATTGACATCTTTATTTCCCTGCATCTACCGATGTGGTGCACAGTTGTGGTCCCTTCCTCTTAAGGTATGAAGTTGGTACTATGTTCAGTTCACCTTGATGGAATTCAATCATGCGTTGGTCTCAAATTTCAAGTTTGTAACATCGAGTGCTGTATTAAGGATCTTTGGTCCTATTGATGAGGGGAGCCGCAACCATGCCAGGCGTGAAGATCCCACAAAATTGCAGTCATCCTTGTCGTCAGTTTTATTTTAATTATGTGGAGCATCACACCATATATAACTTGAGCTTTTGTATGTTTTGTTCGACATGCTAGTATCTTTTGTTTTTTCCTCCTACCCTTGTTTCTTGGTGGCCACATCTACCTTTCCCTGCAAAACTTTTTGGCTTGATTACTATCTGTGAGTGTTGGCTGAGTGGATTTGACACTGTAGATTGTAAGAGTTTGGACCTTCTTTACTATGGAGTTGAGAAGTTGATTGTGAGGAAAAGATGTTTAGCTTAAATCCATCTAATATTAGCAGACGTCTGCTTTCGATGGTAGACATCTGCTTTCTTAAATAGCTATGGTCTTGTAGGTTCTATGGTAGATATTAACCATGATAATGTTACTGCTTTTGAGTTTTAAGAATGAGCTTGAATTGGAGAGATTGCGGAGATGATGCATATGTTACGAGTGTTCGTTTAATTTATTTCTTATTCTATAGGTCCAGAAACATGGCCAATCTAGTTACCATTATGTCTTCTTTTTCACAATCTATTCAACTATTTCGCCATCTAGTCCTTTCATTCATCCCGTGTGGTCAGGCATCTTGAACTTTAGGATAACTTCTATTTTCTTAATACTCGTTGTGTTGTGTAATCCAGAAATAGTTTAGAAAAAAGCGTTTAAAAACATTGGTTTTCATCTTCTGGAGGATTTTTATGTTGGCTTCGTCTCCTTACGATGACAAGGAAAAACCTTACTGTAGCGTTATTGGTTCTGAATGGACTTTTTAAGAAGCCTACTGTTGCATAAGATTTGGAAGCAAAATCGATTCAATGCAACAAACTGTTATCACTGCATTTAATGTGCAGTGATTCTGGTGTGTGCAATAGGGGTGAACTGTTCCTTAGTCAACGGAGATCTGATGAGGGAAAATAATCAATGTAATGATAAAAGATATAGATTTGTTATGAAGTTGAGTATGTGTTGTTTTCATTGAACTGAGGCTCTGTGTGATTTGATCGGTTTCTTCCCCTCCTATCCATCGGAGATTATGTACCACGGCGGAACCTGCGGAGTATGGGGTCGTATTAGTAATTTAATGAACCTATACTCCAGTCCCCGTTTGATTTTATTTACTATTTTTTTACATTATTAAATTAGATAAAAATTTTATGTGAATGGGTTTTATGTCTTTTTATCAAAATTGATTTGAGGTTTTCGAGATTTTATCATTAATTAAGTATATAATATTTAATTATTTGATATTAATACTAAAAAATAATTTAAATTGATATAAATAATTATCTAATTTTAAATGATTATTTTGTAAATTTGAAGAATAACAATGCTTTTAACAATTGAAATGTTTTATAATATTAGTTTATAAATAAAAATTGACAATTTTTTTAAATATAATATGATTAAAAAAATAACAAATTTAAAAATTAATTTATTTTATTTATAAAATTAATATATCTCTAATTTTTTATTAAGTATTTCATTGTCATTTATAATAAAGTGAGCTCCCTAAAGATCCGACGCAACAGGATGGCAATGACCAATGCAGGTCCCACGTATATCTCTCAACAAGCCTCCTGCGAATGCCAGATTACTAGATACCTTGAAGGCACCGTCTGTATTAAGCTTACACCAAGGTATCAGGGCATGCCACCCAAATTTAGACTTTATGGTAAGCCAACCATGGGTAAGTTTGTCGAGTAAGAGCATTGACTTTAGCAATATCGTGAACTCCGGCCATAATCACAACAACGCTTGGTTTTGGATGGACTGCCAAAAAAGAGCCTCTGATTTCGCCATTTTTAGATAAACCAACATGTAACTCCGAATACTAGGCTCCATTCATCTTCAGCAGTGGAAGTATTATGCCTGGACAAGTTATTCAGCGACTATGGTGTGGGCATTGCTGAGATGAAATCAGTCCACAAGTGGGGAGGAACAAGTTGAGTCCATATTGTCTGAGCTGTTATGTAGTCCCGCAGTACGTGGATCCATGATTCCTTTGCGGCAAAATAACTACTATAGTTGGTATCACTACTAATGTGTCGTCTACATCTTTCCAAGTTGGTTGTGCAAACCTAGCCAAAGGAAAGTGCTGCGGTACTTGGAATTGCCAAACAATTTTCCAGCGGTTGTCCGGCGAATCCCATGAATTATTACATAATTTTTCATAAGCCGATTTGACTGTAAAAGCCCCCCATTCAGTCCAACCATTATAGATTCTATCATGTCCGTTATGCACAAAAGGAGGGCTCATGACTGCTGTCTTCAAACATACTGAAGATGGGAGCCTTGTGTGGATAACATCTCATTTCCATTGCCATTGTTCATCGACATACTCCACCCGAATATGTTTCTCTGCATAGGAGTCACGGTCAAAGCAGAGAACTTAGCGTGTCCTAACCACATATCCTCCCAAAATCGTACCAAGTCACCATTTCCTAATGCCCACCAAACTCTTTGGTACATGATTGGCCAAACCTTACTAATGGCTCGCCAAAGTAAGGAGCAGCAACCAATTTGCATTGTCAGGTATGATGTCCATTCCTTGAAGGTATTTACCTCATAAAGGATGAGCAATTACATTCCAAGCCAACTTCATTAGAAAAGCTATTAGAACAAAAGAGCATGGTTTTCTCCTTATTAGGTGGCCGGAGCTATCAAAGAAATCCTGCAACACATGATTAATAATCTCCATCTGATCCCCGGATGCCTTTGCAAATAGGATTAAATTATTGGCAAAAAATAAATGAGAGACAGAAGGACCCTCTTCTACTTGTTTTAAAAGGGATCCATTTTTATCAGAAACTTGTTCTTCCATGGCCATAGAAAGTCGTTTCATGCACAATACAAAAAGATATGGGAAGATGAAATCTCCTTGACGAATACCTAGCGAAGGCTAAACTTTTCCAAAAGTTGACCCATTCCAAATGATTTTCATTGAGGGAGAGCTAATACAGTTGATAATACGCTAAAGTAACCGACTTGGTAGACCAATGTCCTTAAAAGTACGTCGATCATAAGCTTTTTAGAGGTCTATTTTCATTGTCATATATTATTGGAAATTTTTAAAAGTAAGGTCCAGCCCGACCAAATTGGGGGAAGTTTTAGAATGATTGGATCAACAGTAAAATGGTCAATACAGCATTCCAATTCCTTTTGTTAAGTTGACTAAAACTCACATTCAGAATACATATTGCCCTTTGTAAATATGCTTAATGCCTTCTGATTAAAGCAATTTGGATCCATTGAGGCCACCTGACAGAGAAGGGACAAACATGATGGCATTTTTAAACTGTAATTCTGCTAAACGAAAGGACAAGAATTTTTAAGACATTCCATCTTTCACAAAATCTAGAAAACAGGACCACTGGCAAACACAAGCAAAACATTTAAAGGCAAAATGAGCAGAATGTCTATATTTTGTTGAAGGCGACGATGTCACAACTCTGGACATGTTCATTGCATGGCTCGACTGTGAGATGCTCCTCTATGAGGTCATCCACAGACACAAGGTCATCCACGATAGTAAGCATGATATGCAGCTTCTTAATACCATAGCCAACTGGAACAAGTTTAGCTGCATCAAATACAAAGCAAAAGCAATCGAGAAGAAGGTGTCAATGAAAAAGTAGACAGAAAAGCCTATAAAACTATAATAAATAAAATCCTACATGCTCCCCATAGAAGTCCAGGCATCTGGATGCTTCGAACTGCCTCCTCCAATTTCTTCATGTCTGTTTCATCATCCCATGGCTTGATATCCATAAGAACTGATGATTTCCCACCTACAAAGATGAAAAATAAATAAATATCCAACAATATGATCATAAACTGCTTCTTCAGAAAAGTAGCACCAGATCAGCAGATCTTTTGTTTGGTGTTTACAAGTATAATGAGTTCAAGCTTCAGACAAGAAACTTCTCAGCACTCAAATGGAGAGTAAATGTTGCAGAAGATGTGAACTCCAACAAATTGGTTAAGTTAATAAATAACTCACTCTCTTTCTTCTTAGAGGAGGCCTTTTTGGCTGCCTCCCTCTCCTCTGCTGCTTTTTTATCATCCTCGGTCTCATCTGCGAACAGATCCAAGTCGTCATCATCATCTCCAGCGGCAGCACGAGCAGCCTGAGATTGTGAATTAGAAAATAAATTGTGAATGAGAAAATAACCTCCAGTAACAGTATGACATCTAGCAAGGATAACAGCTAAAACTACAACCTAAGGACGAATCCTAGATTGAAAATCTAGCGTGCTACTCAATTAATTCTCAATGTTTAAATACAAACCATATCATCAATCATCATTATCAATTACTTATTATCCAATCCTAAGGCTTGCAAAACTCTTCATCCCAGCATCAGGGCTTTGATTCTCTACTCATTTAACATTTCAACTGAAAGTCAATCAGATGTCATAGAAAGAAACATACCTCTTTAGCAGGAACAGCTTCAGCTGGAGCGGCTTTGCCACAAATCCTCACGCCAACAGCTTTTCCAGGGAAGCTAAACCCACCAAAAAGCAACCAAATCAAAATGTTAACAACAACAGCTTATCATCGTTAAGGACAAAGAGCAAAAGTTGAAATTAAAAAGACAAATCAAGAAAATGAACCTTGTGGCAAGATGTGAAGAGACACTTTCGTACCACTTGCTAGCATTGGGAAAGGAAGTTCCAGGCTTCCCCAAAACGGCAGCATAAACCTTGACATCATCCTTAGTAATTTGATCCCTAAAGATCCAAAATTTAACAGAATTCAGCACACACAAAAAAAATTGAACCAAACAAATAAACAAGACGCACAAAAAACAGATAAGAGAAGAGAAGTACCCAGAAATATATGATTTTCCGGCGAGAAACTCGTCGAGAGACTTGAGGCCAGCCTCTGTGTGGAGATCTGCAAAAGTGATGGCCATTGATGGCAAATGAAGAAGAAGAAGAGAGTGGGTCAAAAGTACTACTGTACAGGAGCAGGAGGCTGTGTACAGGAGCTATAGGGACTGAAGAGAGTTGAAGGGTGGTTTTTTATAGTGGACTCCAATTATTGAAAACCCTAGATTTCAATATTTTGCATTTTCCTATTTCTTATACCACAAATGTTATATTTTTAAAAAATTGAAATTGTTCCCATTGGGTTGTCTTTTACTTTTTATTTTATTAAGTTCCATTAAACTAAAAGGATGGAATATCACAATTTCAATCCCTCTAATTTAGTTATTTTCATTTGAAAATTCTTTAATTGAATTTTGTCACATAGAGAAGAAATAGTATAGGTCTCAAGTTAATATGGTTAATAATACCCCATTTAAGTGAAATTCCAAAGTACAATGAGTTAATTAATGATTAGAAAACTCAATCAGTTTTGTTCAGCTCAACCATAAAAATTTTGAACAGTCCAACTTTGCGGTTCGATTTTTAATTTTTTAATTCGATTTACTTTAATAGCTCTTGTTGTTTTTATTAATTAATATCTAAAATTTTATAAATTAATAATTTCTTATAAACTAAAATAAATCAATTAATATTTATTTAATAATTTTTTAATTAAACTTTAAATTTTTCGTTACATAAAGTTAGTTTCTTTCAATAATAGTTTAATATTTTAATTTTATTTTAAACGATTTTATGACGTTCAAATACCAATCGAACCTTATAAACTTAAAACCTCTTTGCCTTTTACTAGCTTAATTTCTGATCCGATTGAAATTAAAATTAAGAGGCAGGGCTAAAAATTTAAGTGGATTGTGGAATATTTGGTAAATTTTTTCACATGGTGGTTTTTAGAATGTAGCCTTTTTTAAAAAAATATCTTTCAAATCTTGATTTTAGAAAAGAAATGTTTTTGTTACTAATAATAATATAGATTTTATTTTTTTACTTTATATATTTTTGGATATTAATTGATTTTAATTAATTTCATAATGATTTTCAATAAGTTAATTAAGTACTTAAATGACATTATGATTAAGCCTCACTATCAAGTAAAGAAAAGCTCCTAAGGTTTTAGGCTATACTAGCTGCACAGATTCTTGCATTTTATGTACTTATTGACGGCTAAAGTTCTCTAGTATTTCTGATAGAATGACAAGTCCAGCACCTCCAAGTACTAACGACAGGGTAATTCTTCCTCCTGGAACCAGCTGAGGTAGCTTCACAGACCGTGATGAATTCAAGTCCCCCCGATCCGACCAAGCCATTGCAGCAGGAAGGATTCCAAAGAGCACCAATACTAGCAAAAGCATGAAACATATGCACAGAATTAAATTGACGTAAGAGCCATGGCAGGCACGGATGGTAATGTAAATAGTGAGGGGGTGTTCAAGGGTATACCTCCATAAGTTCCTGCAAAATCCAAGGCCTTGAAAAATATATCAGGATCCAGTAAAGATAACACCAACGGTGGAAACAACGTCAATAGGTATGGCAAAGGCCTATTCTGACCAGCTGGGAGTTTCAGCACTGAATACAAAAAAGTAGAAAAGGAAAGATCTTGTAAGACATGCAAAATGTTGGTCTGCATCAGTAGATGATATGAAATTTAGAAATTTCAATAACCCTTGAAAGCCGATCGATAGAAAAAGGGAAACTGAAAATGAAAAAACAAGTATAGTCAATGTCAATCGTTGAACAGTCTATCTGTTTACTTGAAGAGGTCAAGAAATAATTGAAAATGAGTGTGTGCAAACACATCTCAGGTGCAAGATAAACATAGAAAATTACCCCTTTCTTCTTTGACTAATTGATTACTAAGCTCTAAGTACTGCAGAATGTACATAATGATTCACAAGAATGCAAATGAAATTGAGTTCTCAAAATTGACCAAGAACACATGTCCAGGAAATAAATGCTGAAAATGTAGGATCAGTCCCGTAAAAGCTTATGGAAATTATCTGAAAGTTAGGAAAATGAGAAAGTTTCACTTACAATCAGCTAGGAAGTCAGCGAGGCCTAAGACAAATCCGATATAAGATGTCGCAATTGCAAGCAGGGAGAACACCTCAACTATTGGCTGCAAAATTGAAAAAGAGAACATTCTTTATTTCCTTTTCACTTTAACATGACAATTACAAGCTGAGTTCTTCAACAGGAAACTCACTCCAACAACTGCATTGGTAGACCGTAACTGTTGTAGTGGATCCACTACCTTATCTGCCATCTCAGAGCTAGTGATGGATCCTAGAATGACAGCATTCCAAACAAGGAACAAACCTAGGGGTATAGCAGTGCCAACAACAATGGCTGTCCTGTAAGTAATATATGATTTATCAAAAGCAATTTAGAGATTCCAGTACTAGCAAAAGATAATTTATGTAATGATCTGTCCATATGCCTAATGATCTCTCCGGTCCTAGATCTATCTTTCCTGGATTTCTTAAATTATGTACCAAGGACAAGTGGGTGACAAGAATTGTTCTATTGCTGGAAAACAGAGCTGATAACATCTGCATATTATTAGGCTTAACATTAAGCATCGATGATAAGAACTGTCACCTTACTTTTGAAAGGTTTCCTTCAAGATTCGTGCAAAGAACAGGCACTACATTCTGAAAAAGAAGAGACTAAATTGTTACACCTGCTTCTATATTGAATTACTACACTTACATGTTGTTACCTGATAAACAAATGAAAGTGCAAGTATTGGTATACTCATTGGAACTGCTTCAAAGTTCGCTTTCAGAAGAGCATCCCAATGCAGATCTCCACTTGCCACTACCTAAGAAGCAAAAGTTGGTATTTCGTTCATGAATAGATTACCTAAACTACATTATAGAACACTGAGTCAGATCAAAGAACAAGAATGAAGAAGTTGTTATTGACATGATAGGAATTGCTAAAGAAGCTACTCTTTTAAAATTATCCCAATTTTAAATTTCCCTTTTCCATTTTCATTATCCAGAGAAAAGCTGAGAATTTAAAGCTAAAATAAATACTTTCCCGTTCAATTTTAAGATACTTTTTATTTTTCTTTAGATGAATGAAGATTTCATTATCTGAAACTGCAAATTACATCTGCATACAAAATCTGAACAACATGGCTCAACGTATTGTTGCACAACTTCCGATGTTTCTAAAAGAAAGTGTGAAGAGAATTCACTAGGATCATTTTTTTTACTCTTGTTTTTCACATACTATGATTGCGTTCAGCATTCATTGTGACCGGAAGAATAGCCTAAGGGTATTCCTGATTACATTATATGATCAAGAATAATCTGGTCCACAGTTTGCTTATCAGTGAAATTTAATATCTTGATGAATACGATCATAGTTCTACACAATTGGAGAAACAAGAGAATCACCACAAGCCCTGTGAACGAAATGATAATTCCAAGCACCAGAGCTCCATTGATTGCACCAATGACGCGTTGGCTGCATTCAGACAAGTAATAGGTTGCATAAATATCATTAGGGAATGTACAGAAGCCAGGATTATTTATACTCAAGTTATTACAAACCTAAGAAAACATCTCTCTCATATCTTTCAGAAAGCTACCTCACCTATTCCATCCAGGGAGGTTAATTTCCAGGTAAATTTTATCATCAATCTTGTCATAGCAAGAGATGCAAGTGTTAGGAATTGTAGAAAATTATCACTAGTAAACTTATTAGCTTCATTTGGAGCCTACTATATTATGCACATTCGCAGAATCCAGTTTTTGTATTAGACTGTCAAAATGGACGACAATATGTAAGCACACCCTTTATTCACACGATTGATTTGCTTCATTTTCTCCATTTTTTTTTTCATTGAACACTTAAAAAGTGCCGCCCATAATAGGTGCAGAAGATAGTGGAGATGATTGCCACCCTGTCTAGACTAGTTAACAAGTAAGTGCTTGTCCTTGTTCTTAGTTCAAGCCAGTACTTTAGGCCAAGATAATTGCTGATCTGGATTAACCTCAAAAGAGTACATGCTCAATCTTCCAGTAGCATAATTGTAAGATAATGTGTAATATCTAAGGAGTATGGTGCACCTACAAAGATTATATTTAATATAAATGGTTAACACAAAAGTTATACTTCAGAATTCTGAAGCTAATCATATGAGAGTACAGAAAAATCACCAACCTTCCAAAATAAATCATGCTTCCAAGAATTAAAGAAAACATGGCTGCACTTTCCCATCTGCAAAGATTTATCCCCAGTCAAAATACATAGAATGATTTTCATAAGTTAAGCGATATAGATAAAACTATAAATAGAGGAACAAATCTTATTAAGTGCAAAAACACAAGAAGTTAAGAGTTAATATGTTCATACAAAGGAATGCCGAGAAAGTTTGTCAGAATTTCTGAAGAACGAGCAACGTAAGCAACTAGTAGAGCATAATGGATAAATATGTATGACCAACTGCAAGAGAATCACATAAGACATAATCATCGTCTGCTAGAGTAGACCCAAATTCAATTCGAAACAGTATAAGTGCTGCCATTTTCAAATTCAAATGGTGAATGGCAAAAGGTCAGTACATTCATGGATTTGAGGGACTAATGCTCCCATCAAAATGAAGATGCAAAGAAGTGTCAGCTTTTGTCAAAGTGCTTATCAAACATTAATCACGAACTTTAAGTAATGCATAGTTCAGCATGTCGCTGCATTTCCATCTTAAAATGCATAAGTGCTTCAGAATGACTTATCAGCCTACCAAGCAACTTGAACTCCAGCTGTCCCTAGTGTTCTCATTGCCATTGATACCTGAAAACAGCCAGTAAGCTTTAAATTTGCTATGTTAGATGATATTTTAATGCTAATATGCACTTGTTTAACCAGCCAGCATTTGGTGTGCTAAAAAGAGTGTGGAAGTAGCTGTTTAGACATTATTTATGACTAAAAATATCATGCAATGCATTTCATAGCTATATTATACGTCTGTTTATGATCACTCTCCTCCACCTTCACATATATCACCAAAAGGTTGACCCCGTTTTACATAACGTGATTCACTTTGTCAGGTATATAGGTGCGGGGAAGAAGCAAGCATTATATCAAGAAGATTTCAATCATCTAGAAATCACATGGATCTAAACCAAATGGATTCATTCTTTAACATCTGAAAGCAATTCAAGCCAAAATTTTGAGCTCATAATTGTTAAATAAGTGTCTTCTTGTAATTACCAAAGATACTCCACCAGATCCCAATTCACACATAGTATTCACATTCACTTCCGCAATAAGCAGTCCAGTAGCGACCTACAATGGTGGGTTAGAAAGTCAGAGTCACCTTTAAAATCATGATAAGTAAAGCAGGGATACCCAGATATTTTACAACTGGATACTACAACCAAGTGACAAATCAGACAGCTATTACGATTCCTTTTACAAGACATTTTCCTCGACTGAAGGTTTACTGTAGAAGTATGAGTTCACAAGCTAGCTTAGTTGTCAGTAAGAAAACAGATTGCTTGAAAGAGAAAACAGATGAAAGACAAAAATGGAGAAAAGAGCTGGATAATTAGCTTCTCATGAGAGAGAAAAAATGCTTACCATATATACCCAACAAACGATGCAGGCAACTGAAGAGGCCAAAAATCCACTTTCTTGTGTCACTGCAGGAATTGCTAGAATTCCAGCTCCAACCTAGAGATTCAGTCATATATTTGGAAGGCCGAGTCTTAGCGATGAGATTCAAATTAAAAGACAAAATGGGTAAAATGATGTCAAAACATAAGCTCAGAATTGAAGAAACAAAGACACTTCTGGCAAACACAAACAGCTAGAGACAAGTTAAGCACTTTGTCTGTGTGATTAAAAGCAACCAGGATGCATACCGTAGTGCCAGCAACCAGAAAAATTGCGCTGGACAAACTTCCTGCAGATAGTGGAACGAAGATAAATTGAACAGAGAAATTTAGCGAACTTGAAGACAACCATGTTGAGAATGGAAGATACGATCAGCAAATACCGGGCTCTCTCTTGAACGTGACTTGGTTAAGGTTAGAAAACAGCCTTTCAACTTCATATTCTTCTTGCCTTTGGCTTTGAGACAGGCAATGAAAGCGTCTTGGAGGGTCACAAGAGAAGAGAGGCCGGCAGAGCTTAAGTTGTCTTTTTGATCCAAAGGTCTTGCATTGATAAGCTGATGAAGGAATGTGATGGAGAAAAGTAAGCTTCTTTGATGGAGTCATGAGAGATGGGACTTGCAAAGAAGGAGAAACAACAGACATTGTTAGAGCAGCAGAGGTAAAAACCAAAGAGAGAGGATATGGGTACGGCGAAGAAGAGAAGAGCAAAGACATGGACTCTGAGGAGATGCTTCTGCCACGGACACTTGTGGGCCTTCTCTACTACTACACTTTACTGCGTCGTCTGCCTCACACGTATATACATTTGATTACCACAACTTCTATGCATAGTTTTCAGTTTAGTTCTCAAATACTGATTACTTAAAAGTTAAACCACTTTATCCAACCTTGAGCAAAATTCAACCAACTCTCGAAGAAATTGTCAAAATTCAAGATCAACGTTGATACCATATTAAAACAAGTTTTATTACACAAATCAAAATAAAAACCACAATACGTGATTCAATTCATAAGGACCCATTTTGAGTTGAAGTTTCAAAAGCTAAGAGAATTCTGTTCCTCGGTTCTTCTTTTGGTAAAAGAGTACATTTACACCCTGTTTGGTTGCTATCTTCGTCAACGGGATAGAGTACAGGACATAACAATCCTTGATCTCAAAATGTGGAATCACCCACTTTAGGCACTCCCACACTCCGACCTGATTGAATAGTGAGGGGGTAAATTATGTTCTGAACTCAGCCAACTTTTTAGAAAGGTGACCCAATGTCAGTGAGCACAAAGAGTCACCACATTGAATGAACTCCCACACTACCGCTGCGGAAACTCAAATCTGAAGTCTTAATATCAACTTGTCCTTTTAATGACCAACTGAACTACCCATGCAGGCAGTACACAACAATCTTATCCTTATGCATGTTTGTTTACCGTACTAGCTCATTTTGTTCCGTCTCCGAAAAATAAGGATAGAAATTTTTTTGTTCCTTTCAAGTTTTGAAATACAAAAATTCTTGTCACAAAGACATAAACAAAACATATAACGAAATGACATAAATATCCTCGACAATCTTATGAAACCTAACAAATTCACTCTCACATAACAAGTCTCTCCCGCGCTCTTCTTCCCTCTGGTTCGTCTCCGCAGTCACAGGCAAGTAATTTTTTTTGTCATTTTTCTCCCGTTCTTTGCCGTTCGTTTCGCTGTCCATGTTTGATTCCTTGATTGTGTTTGAGATTTTCTGGGTCTCCTTCTCGCTCCGTCTACCAATAGTCTGGATATTTCATTCTGTCTGGTACACTGTGATCTCCTTCTTCGTCTCCGTGCTGGGTTGTTCTTTCACTTCTTTCTATGCTTAAATTTTAGGATTTGGTGAACAAATTTGAGTTCTTTCCTTCAGTTTACTCATTCCCCTTTCTGGGTTTTTACAGATCTTTAATGTGTTGTGGTTAAGCTAAGAGGGCGAGTTGTTCAGCTTTGACTTTTTGATTATCTGCAACCAATCACTTGGGCCAGGTTTGTTCACTATTTTATGGGTTATACTTTACATTTCGAGAGCTTTTGTTTTAATGTATTTTGACATAATGGTCTACACAATATGTAATTGAAAACTGGTTAACTTTTTCTAAAGAATGAAACAACTACTAGACTACTGATGATGTACAAGGAATGGAAATTCATGATGAAGAAGAGAGAAGAGAACTAGCAGCGGTTAATTCAAATTTTGTTTGTTCCTTGATGTTGAGGGTGATAAAAACATTTCAAGATTCTGTTTGGAAAAGATGGGATGTTTTGACACTTTTGTTTACCA
>JANZLC010000008.1:6158373-6171037 GCA_026413385.1 Erythroxylum gracilipes | reverse complement strand
ACATTGTTGTTCACGTCGTGTTAGTGGGAGTTTCCACTACTTGTATTGGTCTATATAAACCATACAAGACTTAGAATAAAGGAAAAAGGAAAAGTATTATCTACAGTATCCTTCTTCTTCTCCTTCTTAATATCTTCTATTTCTAGTACTCTAAATTCTCCTTATGAGAAGAAAGTACGGTTGGGTAAAAAGATAAGTTATTTTTTAACTACTTGATTTATATTAAAAATTTATTTATTTTTTTATTTACGAGCTGATTAGATTGACTGATTCAATTCAATAAGTTAATTTTTAAAAACTTCACAAGTGTAACGTTTGGGGTTAATTGTTTGCCTGGTGACAATATTGTCCTCTACTTTATTCTCTACTTTTGCTCTGTCTGTTTTTAAAGTTAAATTTTTTTACCGTACAATTATATCTTGAAGTTTAGAAGAATATAATAAAGGAGTTAATTAAACTTTTTAATATTTATTTAATTATACAATATTAGTTTACATTTAAAAAATCATAATATTAAGTTTTTGAACAAAAGGAGTCAAATCAAATTAATATTTTTAGTATATAACTATTATATATTACATTTGTGTCATACTATAATTATAAATATTTTTAATGTATTAAATAATAAAATTCTTATATATTATATGAAAATAATAATATAATGTAGCTCGTTGCATTATTCATATTAATAGAAAATTTGACGTTGGATTATTATTATTATTATTATTAAAGTTATAAACTTAACTTTTGTAAAATTAAATATCTAAATTCTTATAAGAATATTCAACGAAATATTAAAAAATATAATATTCATACTTTTATAATTTTTTTAAATCATGCTCTTGTAAATTATTTTTCACATCAACAGTTAATACTAAATAACTAATTTTATCAAATATCTTTAATAAACAAGTGTTGTTATCTGCTGGTTAAACCAGCTGATATAATCAACTAATTATTAATAGAATCAACCAATAATTAATGCAATTTTTTATTTCTTATTTACCAAATAGAGCCCAACTATATGAAAGTGGAAGAGGGAGAAGTGGACGGTGGGTTGGGATGATTAAGGTTAGGGTTAATTTGTTATTTTTTCCAATTGGTCCATTGGACCTCGACTTTGTGAATTTTGCAATCAAGGATCTTATTATTCGGTATTTCTTATACCAGCCGATACTAACCAAAAAGGTTGACATTGGTCAGTACCAAAACTTTAACATGGTATCGGTGTCTCTAGTGATGTTTTCCGATCGGTATGACATGTTCGAGCTAGTATCGGCTAGAATGACATGGTATTCTAACCCTTTCTAGGCCTAACCCACCGGTGTCCTCTATTTATCATTTGGGACGGGCCACCTCAAAGGTTCAAGTATCGGCCCATGACCCGACCAGAATAGCAGGCAGAGCGCTGAAGCTGCGGTGTGGAGTGTGCTGGCTGCTGTCTTGAGACGGAAGAAAACTTGTTATAAACAAGAGGAGACCAAATTACAGGACAAGGAGAACTCTTTAGAGACACAAAAAGGTTCAGACAAATACGCCACAGAGAGGAGTTAAAAAACAATGAGTAGCATAGGAACTGGCTACGATCTCTCTGTAACGACTTTCTCTCCTGATGGTCGCGTTTTCCAGATCGAATACGCTGCTAAAGCTGTCGACAACAGCGGGTTCAAAATTTATCTCTCTTGAATTTTATTTTCTGATTTAGGTTTTGTCTGAACTTAGTTTACCCAATTTGGCTGCTGGGTTAGTTATTGTTTGCTGATTTGTTTCTTTGAAGGAGCCGTGAATCGCAGAGAGTGGAGTAGTAGGTCAAATGGGTTCCGTTAGGTTTGTGTTTTTAATTTTCTTTTTTGATTGTTTTGCAGGACTGTTATTGGAATCAAGTGCAAAGATGGGATTGTTATGGTAATGCTTCTTTCTTTTGGGGTTTCTTTGTTTCTTCCACTATTTTACTTCGTCACACAATTGTAGCTGCTGTTTTCTGTTGAAGTGTAGGGTGTAGAAAAGCTTATAGCGTCTAAGATGATGTTACCTGGTTCCAATAGAAGAATCCACTCTGTCCATCGACATTCTGGCATGGTACATTTTACCTGTTTACTTTCCCATCCTGTCTACTTCTTCTTGCCAATAGAAGTACAAGAAATCGTAGAATTTTATGTAAACATTCTGAGGAGTTTTAACCTTTATTATGATGTAAAGCCTCATTATGGCCTTGATGGAAGCTTACATTTGACATTGTAGCCTCTGATCACTTTCTTCAAGGGGAAAAGCATGCTCTTTTGGAATGGCTTGAGTGTTGAGATTGGTTTGTGTCTGCATGAGTTTAAGTGATATTCTAATAAAGTTCTTACAAGATAATGCAACTTTGACTTACCCAAATAGCAAGATATCTGGCCAATTTTACTGGATGAAACTCTTCTGAAGTTCGCTCTCTTGCTCACATTCAAATATTTGGCGTTTGCTATCAAATATCAGGCTGTTGCTGGTTTGGCAGCCGATGGAAGGCAAATTGTTGCACGGGCAAAGTCTGAGGCTACCAACTATGACAGGTTTGCTATTTGAGCCATGTCTGTGATATCATATACCACTGTGGCTTTGAGACTAGTTGAAGTATTTGAAAGGAACAAATATATATATGAAATTGAGATTCATGATAAATTTTATGATAAATTTTTTACAGTAATTTTATTTTGTGGTTCCTGAAAACCAAAAATTCTATATTTTTCTGTGTCATAATCTGCTTTAGGTATAGATAGTATGTATACACTGAGGGATAATGCGTACCTTATCAGTCAATGCTATTTTGCTCTGAGAACTGTGAGATTTATACAATTGATAAATCACAGACCCGCCTATAGTTAAAAAGATAAATCTACTTTGAGGAATCATTAAATGCTCAACACGATTATTTCATACATCAGCATCAAATCAGGCATGATCAGTGCCCATAACTAATTGGTAGTCAGCCTGCTTCGAGTTCACTGCACTTGTTCAGTTGCCTGATTTTTGCCCCAGTATAATTTTTTTATCATGGTTTATAGTTTCAATAACTTCTTGCTAGATTCATATTCATAACCTGAATAAAACAGCCATTTGTAATTGACAACTAATTTGCCTTCAACTCAAAACTCCTACAGCGAGTCTGTAGGAAGTTTTTTCATTAAGTTGTCGTTGGAACTTGGGTGTCAATAGCCTATATTGCGTCTGGTTATAAATTAACACTTAAGTATTTCCTAAAGATTTTTAATTTTGACTTTGTTTTATTCTAATTTCTAGTATTTATGGGGAGGCAATCCCAGTGAAGGAACTTGCTGACCGTGTTGCTAGTTATGTGCATTTGTGCACTCTCTATTGGTGGCTAAGGTAAGGAACGGCTTGATTCTTTGAATCTGATTATGAAACCCTTCTTTGTCCTGTACTACATGTCCTTGATGCTCCTCAAAAAGGCGTACGTAAGTTTTCCTTGAAATGCAGGCCCTTCGGTTGTGGGGTAATTCTTGGTGGTTATGACAGAGATGGACCACAACTGTACATGGTCGAACCATCTGGCATCTCGTATGTAAGTTGATTAGGTGCTATTTATAGAGTGTATGCGACCTCATTTCTTGATTTCTTGGCAATTATCTGTACCTAGGGGATGTCTTAATCTTGTTTCTGATTCTTTTGAAACCTTACTCTTTGATGTTTCTTGTGACATTATCATTGTAATTTTTATGGTGGGTGTAGAGATACTTTGGTGCTGCAATTGGAAAGGGAAAGCAGGCTGCTAAAACGTGAGTATCAAATTCTATTTCCTAAAATGAATCCTTTTTTGATTGGTGGAATTTATGAATCCAATTTCTTATTATTTATTTATTACTTAAATGATTGAATGATGTTGTCATAGAGAAATCGAAAAGTTGAAGCTGTCTGAAATGACTTGTCGGGAAGGAGTTATCGAAGTAGCTAAAATGTGAGTTTGTCTCTCTTCATCCCCTAAATAGTGTCTTTGCTCTTTTATACCCTGTTGTATATTTGTTTATGCAATGTTTGGCTTATACCATCCTCTTGAGATCTTGTTCTTTTTCCTTTCTTTCCCCATATCCTTGTTCATTTCCCTTGCAAAGTTACCAAATCCAGGAAATATTCATATAGCTAGCAGTTTTTTTTTCGCCGCCAGCTTTGAACTCCAGTAGGTTAACGTTGTCAATTTCTAGTTGTTTTCTCCATATAAGATGAAAAACTCCTGGCTATGGGTAAAGTTGCATATCGGACATATAGCTGTGTTAACCCATATAACTTCTGTAATTTGTACTAGGTACAAAACATTGTGCTTGATCTTTAATTGATTTCATAGAAAATTATAGTCCCATGGGAAGGTTTGAGCCATTCAAAATTTTCTGAGGCTTGGTGTCATGCTTATTGTGAGTCTAAATTTTAAATCTTGCGCTTGTTTTGTCATTTTTAAATTATATTTTGAGACTGAGCTTGCCTTGAATTCAAAAGAAGAGGACATTATTGCTTTCGCTTGGCATGGAAAGAAATTATAGAGCTGAGGCAGGGTCTCAGCAAGTTTGGCATTATTAAAAGACAATTCTGTTGAACTCCGTGAAAAGAAGGACAAGTCTTTAGACGATCTGATTGAAAAAAATTTAGATGATCTCATAAATGTATGGATGAGTGCTTCTTAAAAGTTGGGTACTAACCATTATGCTAGGTCTCAATTTTTATTAAACATCTTCTAAAACCATACGCTTATTGAGTGCCTTGAAACTAGTAGACTTCACCACTTATATTGATTGTCACAATCATTTTAGAAATTGTCCAGTACAGTTGAAGCACTGCATAATGGTCCTATTGTCAAGAAGCTAGATGAGTGAAGCCAGAGAGAAGAATGCATATTTTTGCAGGCACAAACTATTTTTTGTGCTCTCACAATGGCTTGCATTTGTATTTTTCCTCATTGTGGAGGATATCAATTGTCTTTCCTATTTTCCATGAGCAGCATTTACAAAGTGCATGATGAGGCAAAGGACAAAGCTTTTGAACTGGAAATGAGTTGGGTTTGCGATGAGTCAAAGAGACAGCACGCGAAGGTATTTTTCGGGGCAAATTTCTTAGTCCTTGACTGCTTCCTTACTAATTGAAGACATAGTTAGAATCTTCTGTTTGTAATTTGAGTGGCCGCTGATAACCAGCATGAGTAGAAATAATTAAATTGCTTTATTAAGTTCATGTGCATGTTATTGTATGATGTTGAATAACATAAAATCATAAAGAAAGGTGATTGTTTAGTCTCATCCAAGTCTAACGGTGCTGTGTGGATGCTGTTTCTCAATGTAACCCAGGTTCCTGACGAGCTCCTAGAGGAAGCCAAAGCTGCTGCTAAGCTTGCACTTGAAGAAATGGATGCTGACTAAAGTTTTGAGTAACATATAGGAGCCCCTTTTTGGAGGCCACTCATGTATGACACTTAGCATTAAACATTCTGTGTTTTCTTGGATTACCTTTGTCAGAAACTGATTGTCTTTTTCAGGCATTGGAGGTTTACATATTGGTTTGCTGCTTAATCTATTGCAGTCATCCTTAAATGCAGGCATGGAGATGTAATTATACTCTACACATGAATATGCATTTAAACTTCAGTCAAACCTGTACATGCATAAGCCACACTCAGTCCCGCCAAACTAGGGCCGGTTTCGCTGTACTCGTGATTTTGTAAGCCGAAGAAAGGAGAATAAAAAAAGTATTGAGTAATTATTAAAACATAATGAATTTGGTAACTTTAGTATTAATTCAATTTTTTTTTGTGTTATTTAGGAAATAGTATCACTGGTAACAACTTCTGTTATTTACTTGACAAAATTAAAATGGTAAGTTGAAAGTAAAAGAAAAAAGTGCAAGGGCCTTCTTTGGTGATTGGATGATGGTTGTGTTTGACAATTAAGTTACAAGCTCGACTAGGTTCAATATGGTATGGTTTGAATTCAACGAGTTCAATTCAGTTTGAAATTTGAAAATTTTTATTTTTAAAAATTTTAAATTAAAAAAGAAAATGATTGGGTCGGACTAGAGCTTCGGGTCAAACTTGGGCCTGGGCACTAATTATGCTGGGTATTGTAGATATAATTTAATTTGGGTCCTTAATTAGACAAGTCCATTAAAAGCATTTACTTTTACTTTAACTCCCATTTCAGCACATTAGGAGGAGATTATTTTTTTATGTATTCTAAAGTGTGAAAGTTGAATTGGAATATGAATACAAAATATAAGTCCTTTTATCATAAAAGCAACTCTTAAAAGGTAAAGAAACATTTGTAAAACTAGTGAATTTATTATTTATTAGTAAAATTTATGAATTAAATAAAAATGATTGATAATAAGATAGTTAATTGAGCTTTAACATTTTCATTATAATTTAATTTAAATCCAAACATTTTAAAACGTTTGAAAAGAATCATAATATTTTGAAAACGTTTAATTTAAACTCTAATTTTAAGATAATTGTAACTTCTTGTTACAATATTCATTTAGGCAATTTTATTATTTATTTGTGAGCCTCCCTTGCTAGATTTGCATCTTAACTAGCAAGTGAGGCCTACAAAAACTAGCCTCGCCTATTGCTCAGACAGCAACGTTCGGGAAATTTTAAACGTTGTCGTCTTTCCTCAATCGCCTCTTATCATCATCATCATTATCATTATCATTGTACTCGGTTTGAAATCTTATAATGAAACAGGTCTGGGGAGGTCATATAGTACGCAGCCTTACCCCTACATAGTAGAGATGTAACATGTAAAATAATGATGTAGGACACAAAAGAAAAAAGCTTAGTAAGAATATAAATTACTAATATAAATAAATAAATATACAATATATATATATATATATATAGACAGCTTTATAGATGGAATAAAGACAAAGAAAATTACTATTAATAATACTCAAAGGGCTAATAAGTTAATAATGAAGTAATAGTAGGGAAAAAGGTCCAAAGATACGTGCGATTTTAAAAGAGAAGACGTGTTGGTAAAAGATTGAAGAGTAAAGAACTTGTAAATCTTAAAACGACAAGTTAAAAAGCGCGGTAGTAACGATTCGCAACAGGAAACTCAATTAAGAAAAATACTAGTAATAAGAGAAATACAAATAGTTGTAATAATTAGACGAAATAAAACTTAGCTTCAAAAATAGAGTTACAACAAAAACTGGATACTAGAAAAATCAATAAACTAGATAATAGTAATAATTCTCGACTGCAGAGACAATGACGGCGTGTCGTTTTTTCTGGTTAACACTGTTGCTCCGCCGTCAATGACGACGGACAGCATGCTGTTTTCTATTTAGCAATGCTGCTTGTTTCCTGCTTTATTTATGGTTATTTTGTCCCTTTATGTGTATTCTTAATTGGTTTTTTTATTCAGCTTTTTATTTTTATTTAATGAATAATTTACAGTAAAATAGTCATTGTTGTCTGGGCTTGTCCTTGTCACCTGTTTTGTTGCTTTGTTATTTCCACAGTGCCTTGACCCTTTCCTTTTTTACTATTTTATCTCATTTTTGTGTTTCATTTCGTGATCCTCTCCTTTTTTCAGTGCTGCAGAAGAGGGAGCTGTTGTTGGTCTTCTTTCCTGACTTCATGCTGGATGCTGAATCTAGCAAAAGTTTCTATAGACTGATTTCTCTATCTCTGCTTAATGATCAGGGAACTACAAGGCCTACACATTACCATGCCCGATTAGACGAGATTGGCTTTTCTTCAGATGATCTGCAAGTGTATCATAGGTTATAAAGACAGCTGCATTGTTTGGATGATGGGTCTTAAGCACTGGGGACTGATTTTCACTAAATAATGTGTCATACTTGGTGCAAGTACCAAAGAAGTACAACTGCAATTCTGAGGGTAAGCGGAATCTGCATTATACTTTTGTTATTCTTCATTTTAAATGTGGTAGTTGCTCTCTACATAGCATAGTCAAGTCGTAGTGGATCGCATATTCATAGTAGTTGCTGAGTTGAACTATTACGTTACACCATCAGATAACTCTGTTTTCGCAATGTTCGGATCCACGGACTGAAGATATATGTGTTAATTTATGAAGCTCATTTAAGTTTTTCTGGTAACATTGTTCTGTGCAGTTGCACCAATATGCTATGCCCACGTTGCAGCCAGTCTGGGACAGTTCATGAAGTTTGAAGAGGCTTATGAGACATCCTCCAGCCACCGTGGATTCACGTCCTTCTTTTATTTAATAATTGTTTTCAATTAAACATAATTTTTATTTAATTTCAATTATTTTTTAAATTTTTTAATGCTAAATCGATGAGTAATACTTGTGTTCTCAAGTGACAAACTGATTTTATTCGACTAACGACATAATACTAATCCAACAATGGTTAATAAATAAACTAAAATAACAAAATCAAGAACACAATGACTCGTAATCACAAACTATTGAACTAAACTAACCTAGACTAACAAATTGCAAGAACTGACGCCATCCATGTCTAGCTGAGGAGGAAGAAGTACGTGGCCATAAGAGCAAACACCATGTGATGAAGGTAGGAATTTAAGTATGAGAAAGCATTGCTTTTTGCAGGCGCAGGAGCAGGAGCAGAAGAATGTGCTGTATTAGGAGCAAGTGCATTAGGAGCAGGTTCATTACCAGGTGAATATATAGCAGTTGTGGCAACTTTCATGCCCTTTTCGCAGTAGCCGCTGCCATCAATGAAGTAGTATGTTATTGGATCTATCAGCTGGAACACGTCCCTTCCACCCCTTGTCACGTTCTTTATGAAACCCTTCCATACGCAATTGTCGTAGCTCGTCTTGTTAACCGAAAATACCGTATACTTGTGCTTGTCAAATCCAAAATCTTCACACCAACCAACACACAGCAACTAAATACATAAACTATACTCATAATAGTAATACCAAATATATATAGATTGAGAATGATAGCTGATGTAAGTATTGAAGACTTACAAAGCCAGTCTCCTGCATAAAATGTTTCATTGCTAGACCATTTGGCAAAGTCAATACCAGGAGCCCAAGTAGTCTTTCCTCCTCCAACGTAGTGCAGACTTACATTTCTACACTCTCCAACAACCATGATCGTCATCACCATCAACCATAAAGCACATCTCCTAAAGCTCAATACTACCTCCATTTTCACACACACTATCTTCCTCTTTCTTTAAGTAACTAACAGATTGGTGCGTCCTATATTAGATGGGGATCCTTTAATAACTCTCTGAAAGATTAGCTTCAAAATATGCTACTAGAATGTCATTTTATATCAATAGTGACTTATCTTGTGATCTTTAAATTTGAAAACAAATCAAGATAAAAATAATTTCAAAATTCCCAATCTACTTAACTTGTGATCTTTGAATTTGAAAACAAACCAAAGAGATAAGAATAATTTAAAAATTCCCAATCTACTTAGCTTGTGATATTACCTACTGGAGAGATTCTATATTGATAATGGTGAGAAATGGAAATGTGGTGGTGATCATAATGAAATCAGATTATTTAGAGGTATTATAATGCTATTTCTAATTCACCTATAATAACACATGCAATAGAGGAAAGATCAGATAATGAAGCATATATCGACACGCCATGCCATCAGCTTTGGATTGACCATCATAATACTTCTTATCATATACGTCCTTACGAATAGGAATTTAATAAGCATTTTAATATGACCATGGAAACTATTCAAGTTTCAATAAAATAAATCAAACTATTAAAATAATTAAATATCATGACCAATATTGAAATATTCCCACTGAATTGTTGAATTTAATGTCACCTTGAGTTTTTACTTGATTATTTATTTTATACATGATTTATATATGCCTAAAAAAGGATAAATATTTTTTGTAATATAAAATATTAATTTGGGAAAATAAAACTTCTTTATTTCACTGTTCTAACAATCTAATATATGTTGTTTTCAATTAAAGAAATATAATAAAAATAATTAAATAGGATGTACTTAGTAATCTGAACAATTTAAATAACTAGGCAGCCATAAAAATGACCAGGCACTCATAATCCCAATACCGCAAACTAAATCTAAGAATTGGTATTTAGTAGATATATATATCTTTATTTGCGGCTAAGGAGAAGTATTTAATTTATAACGTTTAAACTTAAAAATACGTACGTTTTAAATTAGGATAGTAGATAATATCTCTCCAGGGGATAAGATTTTTTAATGTGATTCAAAATTAAGATTACACATATATGTTTAATCCATCAAAGATTACACATATATATAGGAAGGTGATTTGCTCACATATATATATTTTGCAAATAATTAGGATATATTTTACATTTGTATATTGAATCGTGATTTGATATTATAATTTATTTTATTTTAATTTATTAATTTATTAATTTGTTCTTATTTTTTGTTAATCAATTAAAAACAATTTCTCTATTAGTTAGGAATAAAGCTACATACACTAGAGATTTTCAGACCCAACATTTAGCAAAAAATTTTATAAGGTTGTTGTTGTATTAAAGTACGTTTTAATTTAATATATATTAATAGGTGAAAAAAAAGAAAAAGCATAACCAGGAGTTATAATTTGCTCCAACGTACCTACCAAGAATCAAGTAAGAGTGCCATAAAAACTCAAAGGAATATTGGTATTAAGTTTTAATATTTATTTTTGATATTAAGTTTATTTATGTTATAATCCATATAAAAGATTTGGGTAAAGAACGTATACTCTCTTTGGTCTAAGAAACTTTAGAAACCCTCGTATCTTTAAAATTATATAAAAAACTCATTTTAGTTTTTAAGTTTTTAGAAAAACTTATCTTCTTTAACTTAGGTTTAAAAACGTAAAATACATGTGGTATAAATTTTAAATGTAGATTAATCAAATATCATTAATATGATAACTTATTTCTTGAACTCAAACCGAACCGATTAAAATCATCTTAATTAATAATTTAAATAATGATAATAAATTATTAGTTTAGATTAAATTTAAGTAGTTCGGTTTGGATTTAAGAGCTGAATTGAATCGTGATATAAGCATCATTTGATTGATATAAGTGTGATATTTATATTTGAGTATTTCATCATTAGAGTTTTTTTAGAAAACAAAAAATTAAGAGAATTTTTTTTTGAGAATTTTAAAGATTAAGGTCAATGTTTTAAAAATGGGATCAAAAGTTTATACTGATAAGGCATGAAGATTAAGGCTTAAAATATTCAATCGATATTAAATTATCATAAAACTAGTTAAAGATTAAATGAAATTAAAAAATATAAAAAAAATGATTGAAAAAGATTATCTATACTCATCAAAAAATTTAAAGTTTAATTGAACAAAAGACTATTAAATAAAAGTGAATCGATTTATTTTAGTTTATCAAAACTAGTTAATTAATTAATAATTTAATCAATTTTTAACAACAAAAATTATTAAACTAAATCAAACCAAAAAGTTAAAAATCAAATCAAAAAATTGGTCGACTCAAAGTTTTAACTATTAAACTGATCTAATGATTCAATTTTTAAAACATTATTTAAGGAAGTTTTCAAAAGTTTTTTAAATTATAAAAGATGTCTATATCTTTTATCTTATTTTTCTTCATTTTTTAACTATTTTATTACTATTTTTTTAGAGTTTTGGTTAGTGTTATAAAATTTAGTAAAAAAAATCTTTCACGTAACTACGATAATACATTTGTTTAAATAAATAAAAAAGTTTTCCACTGAGTTTATATATATTAAAAAAATGGATTCTTCCCTAATGGTTGGTAAGGCAATATTTGGGCCTTTACTTCGGGCTAAAGCCCATGTGCCTAACTAAGCGAGTCCTCCAACCGATTCCTCGTAGGGTTTTTTTATTTTTGAAAAACTCAAGACTTTGTTTGTTCTCTCTCAGTTCCTAAGTTGGACTGCTCAATTCTCTATTTCCAGTCTCCAAATTTCCGTTTCCAATCCAATAAAGTGACCACAACAGCTGACACTCGAAAGAAATACCCAACCGCTTTGCTATTGTCACTCACTCACTCTCCTGTGATAAACCCAATTCCCCAAATTTCTGAACTTTTAATCTCTCTGTCTCTCTCCATCTCTTCTTATTGAGCTCGAGGACGATTTTCACAAATCTCTCTTTTCTGCGGATCCCGTAAACCGAGATCAGATCGTCTGTCCACTCCTACCATGTCTTATTGTGGTTGAGAAGAAAACGACGCCATTTTTTCCTTAAATTTGACAGACTCCCTTCTTAAATAGACAGACGCCTGTGGAACCTACCCACAGGCGCCTTTTGTAAGCCATATCCATAGCCAGTTGTATTTCGAAAGTGCTTTTAAGCATTTTATATGTTATTCCAAAGGCAAATCCAACCAAAACAAAAGATGTTTAGAAATCTGATTTTATAATAAATTCTTATTAAGAACCAAGTATAAAATAATCAGGGATTTAATGATATTAATATTATTAATAAATAAATAATTTAATAACAATGAGATTAAGAGTAAGTAGAAAATCAATAAATATTAAAACTTTAATCATTCTTATTAATAAGAATAATTATCATATTTGAAAACAATTAAAATTATAAGAAAGATCAAAGAATAAGGACGTTTTTAATAACTATTATAATATAATTTATAATAATAATTCTTCAAATAATTTATAAATTAAAA
>JANZLC010000008.1:6113553-6158273 GCA_026413385.1 Erythroxylum gracilipes | reverse complement strand
TTCTGTCCACCGCAACCAAACATCTCACTGTCTTCAATTTTTGTTCTGTTTCGTCCCGTCCTGCCCAGTCACGTCCCATCCCTACCTGCTAAAGACGCTAACCAAACGTTGCGTTAATTTAGGTCCCTATCTTTGTCATATCTGATAAAACTATAAATGATTTAGGGGTTGTCTCCTTGTTCGGCAATCTTTCTTCCACAATGATCCAAAAAATTTTGTGGACTTGGGAGGTGGTGTTATGGGCTGCAGAGGATTCCATTAAGTTTCAGAACCACTCAGGGAGGCCTGTCTCTAAATGTTGGTAAGAGTTGATATCTGATGCATTTAGTCTTTTATGTTTGGACATATCTGTTTCACATTTCCAATTTGTAATTTGAGTCTTGTCCTTTCCAGATGTATCAACTACCACAATAATTCATCCTGGTCCCGTTGTGGATTTTCTAACAGCTAACCAAAATGTTAGAGATCCATATAGCATTGACTGGGCTAAGGTAACTTGCATTGTCCTGAATCTCAGCTGCGCAAGCTCTTTCCCATTTTTTTGTCTTTCAAATTGTGGTGAAATTCCAGTTAATTGTTTTGCTTGTAGGCCAAAAGAACTCTAAAACATCTAAGGATTAAGGTAAACCCCTCAAATCAAGAGTACAAGATTACTGGCTTGAGTGAAAACCCTTGTAAGGAGCAAATGTATGTCCTGATGGTGATGGTGCTTTTTTGGGTGACAGTGATTACATTTGCTGTCTGCAAATATATTTAAAGAGGCTGGAATAGACTTTTCTAAAGGCTTTGCTACTTGTAGGTTTCAACTGAAACAGAAATCTGGAAAAAATGGCAATGAGGAGGTTGAGCCTGTTGAAATTACTGTTTATGACTACTTTGTCAATCATAGGCAAATAGAACTACAGTATTCTGCAAATCTTCCATGCATTAATGTTGGCAAGTCGAAGCGGCCTGCTTATATTCCTATACAGGTAATAAGTTCATGTCTGTGTAAACCGTCAGCTCTTTGTATTTGCATTTACCAATTGTCTGTGGTCCAATTTTAGCTTTGTTCTTTGGTATCTTTACAACGTTATGCCAAAGCTCTGTCAACCATTCAAAGGTCTTCTCTGGTGGAGAAATCAAGGCAAAAACCACAAGAAAGAAAGACTGTGTTATCCAACGTAAGTCTTGCTTAAGATTACACTATCATTCAATATATATGGTTATAGTCTTTTGTTTATCTTCATGCAGGCTCTTGCGAGGAGCAACTATAATGATGAGCTCGTGCTTCGATCATGTGGTGTTTCAATAAATCCTAATTTTATACAGGTTGAAGGTCGTGTCCTACCAGCTCCAAGGGTAAATATTCCAATTTTCTCAAGTGGCTTGAATTTTAAATATATGCTTTGATTATTAGGGTACATTTAGTGTTCTACGTTTCCATAAAGTAGCTATCCATGCTAAAGTGTGGTTATTTATCATGTTAACAGCTAAAAGTGGGCAATGGGGAAGATTTCTTCCCTCGAAACGGGAGATGGAATTTTCACCACAAGGTAATGTTTGATTTTCTTCTGATTATTACATAGACTTGTTATTCTCACAATATTATGGGGTTTTTTTTTCAGAAACTGGTGGAGCCGTCTAAGATAGAACGCTGGGCATTTGTAAACTTCTCTGCACGATGCGATATGCACCAAAATTTCTTCTATGTTTACTATCTGAGAGTAAGAACTCTGACATATATGGTTTGTGAATTTATCTGTTCTTTCATTGACAATCTGGCATTGTGTCTTTCCTGATATAATGTGTTTCTTGATTGTGTAAGGTCCATGGAAGCGAAAGAACCTTGCTGAATTTGGAATATTAGCTCAATGTATTGCTTCTCAAAGGGTCAATGACCAGTATCTTACCAATGTTCTACTCAAGATCAATGCAAAAGTTTTTCACAGAATGATGAAGAACAGACCAATTTTCATATATTTCTGTCCGATACAATAAGAAGCAAACTGGAGCTTTTCATATTAGCTCTTACACGTTTTTTGTGCCACTTTTCATCAATGACTGAAAATTAAAAAAAAAAAAGATAATTGAGGAGCAAGATTTTGACATGTATCTTGCTCACATTGGTTCAACAGGAACAAGACAATACTGCTGTCTAGAAAAATAACAAACTCTAACAATGTATCAACGAGTGATATTAAAAGCTGCAGGAAGAAAAAAGACAAAAAACTCTGATGTTGCAGGGATCAAAAGTTCAATGAAATGCGGATTTGAGCTAGCTTAATTTCCTTGAAAGCAATTGATATTTTAACTCGGAATTCTTCTGCTTCATTGACTTTGCAAGACTTCTTCATAATTCCATTTAGAACTTTCGAACTATGCTTTAGGTTTTTTCACTAATTAAAAGAACTCTACATTTGCTTCTTATACTCTGGTTCTTCATCTTCCAGCTTTCCATCGCAACTTGCTTCAGCTCTTCCACTTTTTCTGCACTGGTCCTCAATCACTCGAACTCTATTCCTTGGATCCATACACTTCTGAATTATTCCCAAGATCATCATCTCTAGCTTCCTTAGTAGCTTGGGAACCTTCTTCTTCATCCTGCCTTTCCTCTTCACCTTGACTAATCTAGCTAACTCTTCCACAAATTTCAGTATAGCAGTCTGCATGAAACAACATAATTCAACAACTCTTCCTTTGTTTTGTGGAGCCTACATACCTATCAATTTTGGCAAAGCTTCAAATCTCCATCTTGGCAATGCCTTGGTGAATAAATCAGCTAGTTGAAAACTTGATCTGCAAAATGCCATTTTGATCTCCTTTTCTTCGATCAATTCCCTGACATAATGATACTTAACTCTCATATTCCCGTCCCTTAGCTGCCGAAGTTGAAGGATAACGTCTGCAATTCCATGTTCTTTTGTTTAGGCTTACGCCCTCCCTTGGCATAGTTCATTTTGCGTGCATAGTTCTAGTACTAGTAGCATACTAGCCTGCCGAAGATAAGGTTGTTTGGTTGCACTCTACTGCTTGTCAAAATGATTTCTTCCATAAGTAATACTTGTGATCTGAAGTAACAAACTGATTTTATTCGACTAATAACGACATAATACTGATCCAACAATAGTTAATAAACAAACCAAAATAAAAAAATCAAACACCAGATAACCCATGATCACTAACTATTGAACTAAACTAATCTAGACTAACAAAATGCAAAACCTGACACCATCCATGTTTAGTTCAGGAGGAAGAAGCACGTGACTATAAGAGCAAACATTATGTGATGAAGGTAAGAATTTAAGTATGAGAAAGCATTGCTTTTCGCAGGCGCAGGCGCAGGAGCAAGAGCAGAAGGATGCGCTGCATTAGGAGCAGGTGCACTATCAGGTGAATTTATAGCAGTTGCGGCAACTTTCATGCCTTTTTCGCAATAGCCGCTAAAATTAATGAAGTAGTATGTTATTGGATCTATCAGCTAGAACACGTCCCTTCCACCCCTTGTCACGTTCTTTATAAAACCCTTCCATATGCAATTGTCTTAGCTCGTCTTGTTAACCGAAAATACGTATACTTATGCTTGTCAAATCCAAAATCTTTACACCAACCAACACACAACAACTAAGTACGTAAATTATACTCATAATAGTAATACCAAATATATATATATAGAGAGAGAATGATAGCTAATGTAAGTGTTGAAAACTTACAGAGCCAGTCTCCTGCATAAAATGTTTCATTGCTAGACCATTTGACAAAGTCAATACCAGGAGTCCAAGTAGTCTTTCCTCCTCCAACGTAGTGCAGACTTACATTTCTGCACTCCCCAAAAACCATAATCGTCGTTATCATCAACCAGAAAGCACATTTCCTAAAGCTCAATACCCTCTCCATTTTCATGCACACTCTACCTTCCTCTTTTTTTAAATAACCAACAGACTGGTGAGTAATTTGAGTATTAATATACACGGCATAAATAAGGTTGCCGTCCTTTATTAGATGGGGTTTTTCAATAACTCTCTAAAAGATTAGCTTCAAAATATACCATTGGAATACCTTTTTATATCAGTAGTCACTTAGCTTGTGATGTTTAAATTTGAAAACAATCAAAGAGATAAGAATAATTTCAATTTTCTCAATCTATCATCTATAATATATACTCCACGTCTAATAAGAATTATATACTCCACATCTAATAAGATTCTTAGAAGATATTAGATAAAGCTTTTTCATAAATCCTCTCCCGCCCACTTTTCGTCCAGTTCCTCAAACACCACGAAACTCCCCGAGGCCTTAGACTCCTTTAACCCCGTCACTGTCCAGTAGCAATCCCATTCCCACCCCGTCGGCAGCTTAATTATTTGAACCTAACTAATGTTGATGCAACTTTTTAAATTTAAATATATTATTCTAATATCGATTATTGTCCTTACTTGATTATCTATCAAAAAATTTATTAAATAATACATTTAAAAAAATAAAAATCTTAATTTATGATTTATTAATTCATGTTAAAAAAGTGTTAGTAGAGATTCAGAGATTCATCTTAATCTTAATCAGTTGTTATCTTTTTTAATTACATCTTATTAATTTCCTTAAAGAAGCTACTGGTTATATCTTATCCAACATGGGGATTAGGAGTGTCGATCAACTATGTAGATTCAGAGTCAAGTTAGAAGATTTGTGTTTGTTTTGACAGAGATAAAGCCTTATAAAGATAAAAGATTGTATGAAATTTGGCAGGAAATCAATTAGCTCTATCCGTTAACATTTTTAATAATAAGTTTATAACAATATCCTTTAGGGAATGTTATAAACTTACGTTAAAAAGTAAAATACATTTGGTATAAATTTTAAATATAGATTAATCAAATATCATTAATACCATAACTTATTTCTTGAACCAAAACTGAATCTATTAAAATCATCTTAAATTAATAATTTAAGATAATTATAATAAATTATTAGTTTAGATTATATTTAAGTAGTTACTTTTGGGCATCATTTAATTGATATAAGTGTCATATTTATATTTGAGTATTTCATCTTTACTTTTTAACCTAAATCCAAGAGAAGAGTTTTTATGGAAAACAAAAAGTTAAAGAGATTTTTGAGAAATTTAAAGATTAAAATCAATGTTTTAAAAACTGATAAGGCAAGAAATTTAAGGTTTAAAAGATTCAATTGGTATTAGATTGTCATAAAACTGGTTAAAGATTAAATGAAATTAAAGAATATGAAAAATGATTGAAGAAGATTATTTTTATCTATCGAAAGATTTAAAGTTTAATTAAAAAATACTATTAAATGAAAGATGATCAATTTTTTTTAATTTATAAAAATTGATTAATTTGTCAAAACTAGTTGATTAATTAATATTTCTTCTCCCAAATTGCATTTATGAGATTCAAACTTGCGACGTTAGGCAAAGTGTTAACTATGAGATTAACATTAAATTATTTTTATCACAAATTAAAAATTTAAGTATTTTATTACTATTTTTATAGTTTTGATTAGTATTATGAAATTGATTAAAAAAAATCTTTCACGTAACTACGATAATACATTTGTTTAAATAAATAAATAGATAAATAAATAAAAATTTTCATTGAATTTATATATATTTAAAAAAATGGATTCTTCACTAATGGTTGATAAGGCAAAGTTTGGGCCTTTACTTCGGGCTAAAGCCCATGTGCCTAACTAAGCGAGTCCTCCAACCGATCCCTCCTAGGGTTTTTGCACAGTTTCTCACTTCCTAACTTGGACTGCTCAATTCTCTATTTCCAGTCTCCAAATATCCGCTTCCAATCCAATAAAGTGACCCCAACAGCTGACATTCGAAAGAAATACCCAACTGCTTTGCTATTGTCACTCTCCTGTGATAAACCCAATTCCCCAAAACACACCTGTAAGGCTTCACTTTCTGAACTGTTAATCTCTCTGTCTCTCTCCATCTCTTCTTATTGAGTTCGAGGACGATTTTCACAAATCTCTCTTTCTGTATCTGCAGTCCCCATAAACCCATTTCCTTTAACGGCTTTAACTGTTTTAACAGTTTTCATTCCTTGAAAACGCCAACTTGGGCAAACACTGAACTCCGGTTTCTGATTCCTTTCTGCATACTTACAATTTTGAAGCTAATTGGGTACTTGATTTGTCCTTCCATTGAAGTGGGTATAAGAAAGTGTGAATCTTTAGGTAGTATCTTACTCAAGTTGACTTCGGTAGTTTGTTGAATCGGGGTTTTAGTGCTTTTTGGGGAGGCTGTGATTGGGTTCGTGGTTATGGCGATGGCGGAAAATGAAGCAGGGGGTGATCAGAAGGAGGTTAGTAGTGGGCCCAAGTCGCCTTGGAAAACTCCAATAATAGCCGAGGCTCCGGTGATGGGCGCCCAGGCCGAGTCTTGGCCAGCTCTTGCTGACGCTCACCAACAACAACGCTCTAAGAGTAACGATACCGCCGCGAAGCCGCCCCCTACAGTTGCCGGAGATGGACCTGGGACTGCGTCTCCTCGACCATCTCCGACAGAGGTATGCCAACCTTCTGTGTTGGTTTGATTTTTGGATGGTCATGTAAGTTGTGTACTTGTCTAATGGAGTGGCTCGTTAACTGTTATTATTCTTGTATATGTACATTGTTAAGCGCTGTCGAATGGGATTAGATTTTCATTTCTATAGGAGGCTAACGGAAAGTGTTTCTACTCTAGTTTTGTGGGTTTGTGATAGGAAGAATGTTGGACTGGTAAAATTACACCCAAAGGTCGGTTGGTTTTGTGATATGGCCGTCTTCATGCTCAATGATAAGTTTCTTGTGGAGATTTATTTGTTGTCTAGTCTGAGTCAGATTTTTTAAGTTCCCTATTTTTTTTTCTGATATCTGATGTCTTTATTTTTAAAAAATTCTACTTACGTTTTTCCCATTTGGGCATGGTATTTCAGATCTACATATTTCAAGCGTTCTTTTGCTGTCCATCGGAGACAGGCAGTAGTATGATTCCTGGAATTGGATTTGTGATTGAAATGCCAAAATTTTATACACTCGATTACTTATTGCATGCTGTTCTTATGTAAGAATCCTATCACCAAGCTAAATAATATATGAGCAGGAAGCAGACCGGTTTTTGCAGTCCTTTGATATATCAACATTGCAATAAGCATTGGCAAGATAGAGAATAATGTATATGCGTTTTCTGTCTGCCAAATACTGATGCAAATACACCTTGTGTATGGAGCAATGAAATGATATACATAGGAACGGCTTTATGATGCTTTGATAATTGGTTCATGTCTTTTGGTTGTGAAGTGTTTCGGTTGCTGTTCTGATTTACATTTATAGAAATATTTTGTATGCTTTCAGCCTTATTGCTTGCTAATTTGAATTTGGTTATGAAGTGGATTGCTTGCTTACAACTACTGGACCTGACTTTTGTTTCATTAGCTTTCCCTTATACAACTATCATAGATGTTATTGCATATTTTTACTATGGAGTCCATGTATCAAGCCATTAGGAAATAAGCCAGTTTGCAGAAACATTGAGGTTACCCATTCCTGTAAATCCTATATAGAAGCTTTTAAGTTGTCGTTAGGAAGGCAGCAATGATTTAGCATCATGCAAAGGAATGCACCAAGTTTCACGGTGCATCAGTATCTTGATTTTCATGATCAATGCTTTTCATTTGGATATTTTACTTCATTTGACCCGACGTCTCATTGGATTAGTATTTTGGTTTGTTACAGATAATGTTGTTTTCTTTTACTAAGCTGTTTGTGTTTTCCAGGGATCACTTGGACAACAACAGTCACATGGTTCAGGGAATTCTAATCTTTCTCATAAATTTTCATCAAGGCATCCAAAATCAGGCTCCAAACGCAACCCAAATGGGGCACCTCCTTTCCCTGTACCCTTGCCTTATGCACAACCCTATATGCAACCTGTTTTTCCTGCTGTGGTACCCCCACTGCACATTGCGATTCCTGGATATTCTTACCCTCCTGGCCCTTCACCTTTTCCTACTGTTGAAACACATTTGTTAAAGAGTGGGACCAAGACACCCCCAACGCAGCCTTTTGTTCCACCTGGGAATGTTCAGTCTCCAGTAAGAGGTGATGCCAATGCATATTTTGTACAATTTCCAAACAGAAGACCTAATATGGGAGATTCAGGTGGTCATATAAACCATCCATGGAATCATCAACGACCCCTTGGTCCTGGTGATCACATCCCCTTGCAACAGGGTATGGCATCAAGGCCTGTAGGCAGGCATCCTTTCTTTGCACCAGCTCCGAGTTTTGTGGTCAGTCCAACTTTTCATGGTAATTGTTTAGTCTCATTGCTCTGTACTTAAGTTAATTATGTGCACTAATGGCTAATTTTTACCTTTGTCCACGTATTTCTCCCACATGTTTCTTTTCTTGTTATTTCTTTGCTTCATTTATAATTATCTTTTGGCATAAACTTGTTCAAGATTCTCCTCTATTTCTATTAATGTTTATCGTTGTGTATTATTGATGTATTATGTATATCTATTTCACAGGACCACCTATATATTATTTTCCTGCCCCCCCTCCTGGTTCTTTTGGGGGACCTCATCCATCACGGTTTTACCCTATGAATCAAGGGATACATGTAGTCTCCCAAGAGATGCTAGCTTTAAAGGTTAACATAGTAAGACAAATTGAGTATTACTTCAGGTTCGTAATTGCTGAGAATCATCAGCTAATGATGTTCTGTTCCTTTTCTTCTTCTCTAGCTGCTCTGGCTACTCCTGCTCCTTCACTACTCTCTCACTCTCTCTCTCTCTCTCTCTCTCTCTCTCTTGTACACACTCAGATTCACACGCACTTGGACTCTCACACACTCAATAAGGTTCAAGCCAACAGAGCTATATCCCAAATGCCATTAACACCCAGTAGTTCCAGTGTTTCTTTTATTTGGATTGAAAAATGATGTCTGTTTATCGTCTCTCATATTTGATATTGAGAAATCAGCAATCTTATGCTATTAAGACAGAATAGAAATGTAATGAGATGGCACTGCTAGATGAGTCAAAAACTTTTACCTTAAATTGAAAAGTTGACTAGGTGGGAGTTAATACTCTAAACTAGGAATTGAGTGTGCTGAGTCCTACCTTTGAAACTTAATTGAGCCAATTACAAAAATATTTGAAAGAAGAAGCTTCTCATTGTTGTTGTTTATTACTCATATTTGCTACTTGCTTCCTATCTCTTTATGGCAGTGATGAAAATCTGCAAAGTGACCACTACCTAATATCCTTGATGGATGACCAAGGATGGGTTCCAATATCAACTATTGCCGACTTCAAAAGGGTATGAGTTCTAATGCAGCTCATCTTATGCTTAATCATATAAATTATGTCTCTAGTACCTCATCTGTTTTTGTTTTTCTGTTGCATGTTGTTAATATGAGATTGCCCATTAACTCTTGTAAACTATTATTTTTCATCACATTGTGTACGCCTTCAGTTCAATGAGAAGTAATGTTTTTTCATCGCTACCTCTTACTTGCAGCAAGTTAGCCTTGTTGAACTGAGCAAACTAAAGGGATCAAATTTCTCATCTTACAGGTTAAAAAAATGACTACGGACATACCTTTTATCCTTGATGCACTACAAAGTTCTAGTTCAGTGGAAGTGCAGGTTTGCTATCCTCTCACTATTGATTTTAGAGTCCGTAATTTGGTTATAAGCTGATTGAGACAGTGTCCTAGTTGTACTAAATTGTCAGTACTCTGTTTACGTTTACTTTGATATTCCTTTAGTCAACACGTTGTCTTAATACTGAAATTTCTGTTTCTGAACTAAAATTCATGATTCACCTTAACATAATGCCTACAAATTACTACGAAATTTCTAACACTTGTGAACCACATTGTTTCGGATATGAAGTGAATTCTTTCTGTGCTTTCTTCTCTTCTTTAGACATAGGTCAGTTATCAAATTAGATATCCATTTTGTTCCTCATTTGAAATAGTTTGGAAGAAATTGCTTATGTAAATAAGAAAATTTGCATGTTTACTATGACATTTATTGTTTATCATGGAGCCAAACTTATATTCAGACTGCATAGTTAACAATTTGTAATTGTCTTCTCTTTTATGGCATCGATTATGATGTTTTAAATCTCATTGCAGGATATCCTTGCAAGGTGTATCAAAATTTTCACGCTTTTCTTTTTTGGTGAATTGTAATGGATTTATGTATTGATAGGGTGACAAGATAAGAAAACGTGAAGATTGGTTAAAGTGGCTTCCAGTTTCCACTGAGCATAGATCATCACCAAAGGCTCAGACTTCTGAGGATCAAATTGGTGAGAAGACTAATGAAGAAAAAACAAAGGATCCCATTGAAGAAGATGCTGAAGTTTCATATCATGCCGATTTGGCTAGACAGGGATTACCAAGTGATAATATTCCTGGATTCTTACAAGTGGGTAAAACAGAAGATGAAGGTGAAAACCAATCAGTTGCGGATGAATATGTAGATTCAAGTGGAAATTGTACTTCTGAATTAAGCTCGATGTTCTCAGAGCTTGGAACCAGCTACCGCAGTCTTCAGCCAGACCATTCAGAAGTTGATGAGCCAACTATATGTAATAATCATGTAAACAAAGGATCATCAAATGTGGCTTCCAAGAACCTTGATGATTTTTCCAATGATTTTGCCAATACCTTTATGCTTGATGAGGAGCTAGAGCTTGAGCAGAAGACAATGAAGTGTAATGACCATTTTGCAGTGAGAAGGTACTCATATTCATATTGGATCTTTCATTTCCTTTTTTCACGCTATTACCGTACTTGGTAATTGATTTTGCTAAGAATTTGTTAACATCTTGACATGTTTTCTTTGGATGAATGTTCCAAAACTTAATGGTGCAATTTAAAACATGTTTAAAATTTCGTCATAAATGAGATACTTAGATTTGTGAGTGTGTTTGATTGTGGAAAATTGGAGAAATTTAAAATTTATAGGACAAAGGATAATTGGAGATTTGTGTTGAAATGCTTTTTTGCTATAAGGAAAACTAGAAAATTTGGAAACTTATCTCATGTTAATAATTTTTGCATTATATCTTTGAATTGATAAAAATGTTGAAAAGTTGTTTGGTAGTTGAAAACAGAAAGTATATTCTCGTAAAATATTTTTCAGGCCATTTTCTTTGTAGTCCATTTTGGAAAATATCTCATTTCCTTGGTTTTATAATGAAAATTCGGATCTTTGAATTTTTTAACCTTTGTAACTTACCTGGTTTCTGCTATTACTTTGTTGACCTTTTCTTTCTTTAAAGTTTAAATTGCTGGCACTAAATTTGTTGGGTAACCATGCAACCTAAAAATTTAAGCAGTTGACGAGGTACAGGATTAGACTATGTATTAAACTTAAATTGCTCTATCATATTGAAGGCACTAAACTGGAAGCAGAGAAAGCATAGGCTCATCTTTGGGGGGATGGACTTGTGACCTCTCATTGTAAAGGTTTTGATACTATGTCAAGAAACCATTCAATGGCAAATTTTACACTTTTGGTGGGCCTAGGACTGAATCTTATGTTAACTGTGACAAAATAGTCTTTGGCTTTTCTTTCATGGGGAAGCTACTTATCGGCTCTGAATGTGCCAGTGGTTCTATCCTCATTGGTTCAACCCTCAGCATATCTTCTTTCCTTCTATTCTATTACTAGATTATCTGTTCTGATTCATTTATGAAATATGATTCAGACACATACTCACATACTCATGGTTTTTAATGTCAATATTTTTCAAATCACGGCATGCAAATCATACAATTGGATTCACTGGGCTGATTCATTTGTGCATACAAAGTCACACGTGTACTTACACACTCATGTTTTAATGTCAATACTCATTTTTTTACGAGAGCATACAAATCAGACAATTGGATTCTCTTAAGCTTTTTGGATATCTGAAGTAGGGCTAGTTCAATCAAGTGCTTTTGGGCTTGTTTGGGGCGGTCAACACCCAAGATATGAATTTTGGTTCTAGTATTGTTAGAACTTACTAGTCTTGTATATGATCCTTCATTTATATGCATATACCTTTTCAAGAAAGGGGAAATAAGATAACCTTATTTATTAAATCTTTTGTTTTTCGGAATGAGTGTAAACTAAACGATGAAAAGATGGAACATTACAAGTTCTGTTCGATTACACTAATAAAAAATTCCATTTCAGATGAATTAACACAAAAGATTGTCCGTATACATGCTGAGTCATTCTGAATCAGTGTGACCTGCAATTAATTGCTCTAATCTATCCATGTTCCCAGACATGATGATGGTGAAGATGAGATTATTGTCAATGATCAGGATGTGCAGCGACTGGTGATTGTAACCCAGGTATTATTGTTTTTAGGAAACTTGTACTTGTGAAAGAATAGGTTAAATCTAATGTTTTTGACATGTGATTTTTCATGGGAATCTGTATGCCGCTGCGTTTCAATGTGGAAAATGATATTTAGCTTATGTTATACATCATTGGATTAACTTGGTAAAATATGTCTGCACTTGCTATTCTAGTCCTTTTGGCTGATTAAACATACTCTGTAACATTCTCAAGAATCAAAGGGTAATTCTGATATTGAATTGATAAGCAATCGGTACATGTTTCAATTATGGACTGTAGATCTGAATCAACAAGATGCTTTATCACGTCTTAGATGAGACCATCGCTATATGTACGAAATATCAACTAATTTGGTTCAGGACCTTGCGATCGTTTATGACTTCCATTCTCAAGATTGACTTCTTTCTCTAGCAACTGATGCAGAAGGGCTTCATTATCTTGAGCAACTCTTAGTGGGAACTTCACTTTTAGCAGCCTTTGAAAATGTGTGCTCTGTTTAGAAGTGAATGGAGGCGAATTATATTTAGCCATCTGATTTTTATGTTATGATAAAACATTGACGGTCTTGTGTTGGAGGCTATCTTTACTATGTTCAATTATCCCCTTGAAAATTTAACCTATATTACAATTTAACTCTATCAAGTTGGAAAGATTTGTGCTGAAACTTGCATCCTTTATCCTTCAAAATACTAGTTTGAGGTTAACCAGTTGATCTTGCGAAAGAAGAAATGACATATCAAAATACATGTGGGGATGAAATTGCTTGGTTGGCAGCACCTAAAATATTTAATCTCAAGTGTAGACAGTTTTTCACTACACATTTTATAATGCTACTGGTGAATTGAACATTTGCTTGCGTTTTCCAGATTTCTAGGAAGTTGGTTTATGTTATTAATTTATTTTTATTTATCCACATTCTATTCATCCGCTTTTTCATTGTCATTCTCTTTAGTATACTTGTGTGTGCATCAGCATAGGCATGTAATTTCACACGTGGGCATACGGTCACAGATTGTATGTATGAAAAGACCATTGTTTATTCATAGTTTTGTCACTCACACCTGTTGTATGCAGAACAGCAAAGTGGGGGGAGGACCAAACTTGGGTGGGAAAGATTCAAAATCCATTTCAAATGAACTTGCTTATGCAATAAATGATGGCCTCTATTTCTATGAGCAGGTTGAGTCTTGTTATATGTTACTAGTAATATAGTTGTTCTTGTTATTGTGTCCCTGGTCTAGCTCTATGTCTTGAAATTCTGAGAAAAGTTTGAAAATTGCAGGAACTGAAAACTAAGCGATCCAATCCTCGGAAGTATAATTTTGGGAACAAGGATGGGACCCCAAGATCTAACTGCAGTGGTTCAGGAGTATCGACTTCAAGGGGTAGTGGAAGTTCTGAAGCCGGTGGCCGTGAAGAATCTGGAAGCTCAAATAATCTGAGGAAACAAAATAAAGTTTTCCCCAAGCAGTCTCAGAAGCAGAGGTTCTTTTCCAGCAACTTTAGAAATCATGGCACTGGTCCCAGTTCCCCTGGACCCATATCAGAGAGTCCACCAAGCAATTTTGGATTTTTCTTTAGTTCTACACCTCCTGAAAATCACGGGTCAGTGTGAAGTTATTTTACTGGCTTTAAGTTGGAGTCTTTTGCCAAATCCTTTACCAGTTCAACAACATGCTTTGCTTTATTTTGTATCAAAGATTTTCTAATTGATGGTTTCAAAAATTAGAAAATTTCTCAACTGACAATGCTTTGCTTTATTTTGTACCAAAGAAAATGACAACATTTTGTGTTTACTTGCTTCTTTGTGAGGGGAATCGAACTAAGACTACTGGATTTTACCTTCATAACTACAAAACTTTTTGACATTTGATTTGTCTTTTGTGTTCACTAAACTAGTGTGCTTCTGAATCTTAATTTTACAGTCTTAGGTGTTCAAAGTTGAGTGGTTCACCTCATGGCGTATCAGGGAGTAGTCCACCAGTGGGTTCCATGCCTAATTCGTTCCCACCATTTCAACATCCAAGCCATCAGCTTTTAGAGGAAAATGGTTTCAAACAGCAGAAGTAAGGCATTTCCTGGTGCATAACTATGTTTGTATAATGTGTGTCTACATGCATGCAAAGCTTTTTGTGGGAGTGAAAATTATTTACTTGGTTGCTCTTTCTTTTTCAGGTACCTGAAATATCATAAGCGATGTCTTAGTGAGAGGAAGAAGATGGGAATTGGTTGCAGTGAGGTGCCTTTCTTAAACTGTTTCTGTTAATAGTTTGCTAGTGAAGGGGGAAAGATAATTATCCCTATTCAAAAAATTGTTCAATTTCTTAAAGTTGGTATCTTTATGTAATGTTTTTTAATTTTTTTGATAATCTTTCTTTTGGCTCACCTTTTCATGCAGGAAATGAATACGTTGTATAGGTTTTGGTGTTATTTCCTGAGAGATATGTTTGTCCCTTCTATGTATAATGAGTTCCGAAAATTGGCCTTGGAAGATGCATCCGCTAACTACAACTATGGGATAGAGTGTCTTTTTAGGTTCTATAGGTATTACTGATGAGTTTTATCTCTTGACTTTTAATACATCAACCACCCCAAATTTGTTATAGTTGAATATTGTGTCTTATCCTTTCTCATTAATGGAGGAATCTGATTCCGATTGTTAGTACTGTCTAGGTGGATGCCCAATACTTAAAATGATTAAACTGTCTCCCATTTTCAGTTACGGTCTGGAGAAAGAATTCAGGGAGGACTTGTATGAGGACTTTGAAGAGCTCACCCTTGACTTCTATCGAAAAGGCAATTTTTATGGCCTTGAGAAGTATTGGTAATGCTTTTTATTCTCGTCTCAACATACTTTTTGGTAGCGTGTTGTTCCCCACCTCAAACTTTGAACAAGTCATTCCCTTCCTATCATACTTTCTTGGTGATGGAATGGTAAAACATTTTCATTGACAGAGAAATGTTATAATATATATTAGTATAGATGAAAGAAATTAGAGAAAGACGGTTATCGTAGAAGTGGATCTGTGAAGGTGAATAATCATGTAAGATTGATCAGGTCATTGTTTACATTTTTGTGATAATTGAATGGGAAGTTATCGGAAAATGGGGCTGTACGAATGTTTTCTAGTCTAATGGTTGAAGTGAATGATGCTAGTTCCAACCATGTCTGCAAATATTTAGAAACTGAATGTATCATTAAGAAGTTTCTCATTTGATAACACTAAATATCCTGAACTACATAAGGGTTCTTAAACATTTCTGCACAATGTAATGTACGTGTTCAAGAAAGTTGGCTTATCATAATGGCTGCATTCATCATTGCTGTTGTATTTGGATTTTGTTTTGCATGTTATGTTAGGGCATTTCACCATTTTCGTGGAAAAAAAGAACCATTGAAGAAACACCCAGAACTGGATAGATTGCTGAGAGAGGAATATCAGACGCTGGAGGACTTCCCAACCAAGAACAAGTCAAAAAAAGAGGACAGTAGTCATTAGCAGGGATTGATGACATCCTCTCAATTTTGAAAGCCAACTTCTAACAAAGAGTCACTCATATGGGTAATGAGTGAGACAGTATATGTTGTTTATATATAGTGAGACAGTATATGTTGTTTATATATATATATATATATATATAGCTTGTACTACTACACTGGGGGAGAACTTGCATTGCGTCTCCAAGGGCTGCTGATCTCTGAGGTTTTGGTTTCATCACCATTTTTTGTTTTTACTGAGGTTGATGTTGGGGTTGTGGCTCACAGGTTGTTGTTAGTCCTATTTTTGGAGTTTTCTTCTCAAACTTCCCCCAATGTTGTTGATGATGTTGTACATACAAGGGAAGAAGTCCCTAGAAAAGGCAAAAAAACAGGAGAAAAAGAAAGAGATGAAGAAACAAAACAACAGGAGAATACTGTACTGACCTGACCTTGTGGAATTGAACAATAAGATATTCAATTTTTTGGAAGCTTAAATGTTACCTCTAATCCTGTTGTGGTAGCTACTGTTCTTGATACCAAAGTCTGCAAAAATGGCCTCTCTGGTTAGAGATTCAAAGAACATCAAATTCCCTATTTGGTTAGCATGAGCAAGTTTTAAGGATGATTCAATCCTTTTTTTCATGTTAGACATAATTTTCACTGTCTCCTTACCTCAATAACATATTACCCTTGTGCTTTTGTTAGGAGTAATTTGGGTTATGGACTTCTATTCCAATATAGTTTTTGATTTTTTAAATTTTTTTTTCTTGTATGAATAAATCAAGGTATTAATATAAAGAATAAGAAGATATTAACAGCAATTAATTTTAGAATATGAATATTTGGAAAAGGTAAGGTTATGTTTAGGAGATCGAATTTTGGAATAACGGGTAAGGTTATTCTTTTCCGATTGAAAAATTACGAGTTCGAATTGTCTATAAATATTTGAAAAAAGCAACAAGGGTAAGGTTATTTTTTTTCCGATCAAAAAATTACGGGTTCGAATTTTCCATAAATATTTGAAAAAAAAGCAACAATGATTGACAAATAAATAAAAGCATTTAAAAACAATACCAATAGTTTTATAATTATAGTGAGTGTGTCAAAGCACTAGAGGAAGTTTTTGTTGCAGGTATTTCATTTGAATTAAGGGAGTGACTTGGACCCCTTCACACTCATTGAAATGTAACTATTTCATCTTCGATTCTCTGATAGTCGCTACTGTACTGCTGTTACTCAGTGTTGAATTCACCAATCAAACATGGGTTCAGGTGCTGCGATTGCGTTATTACTTTTTCTTTTTCTTTTTCTGTTTCCCTCATCTGTAAATCGCCATTAATTGCGAATCACAAGGGAACTAAGTAAACCCTAACGGAGGTTCAGATTATGTTTCCTGTTTTTCGAGATTTGAAATGGGATTGTTTTGTTTTTCTTAATCGTAAACGGGAATAGGGTTTTGGTATTGATACATGAGTAATTTGGGGGGAATGTGCAGATGCGGATATGGAGGATTACGGGTTCGAATACTCGGATGAGGAGCCTGAGGAACAAGATGTTGATATTGAGAACCAATACTATAATTCCAAAGGTTATTCTTTTCTTCTTAAATTTGTTTTTCTTATTGTTATATTTTTCGCGTGTGTTTCATGTAGATTTTCCTTTCTGTAGTCAACAACTGTGGAAAGGGAAGATTTTAATTGCATGTATAGGTATAAGAGTTCGCTGTCTAGGTTTCTATGGTGACATAGGTGTGTACATATGTGTTGGTGCGTAATGGCAAAGAAGTGCAAGTGCGTACTGTGGAGTCATTATTTGGATTTGATGAATGAGTTTTGCATAAGCTTATCCACTCACTGTAAGACGGAGAAGTTTGAAATGGTTTTCCCAACTTTTCGAGCTAAATTCTTATTAATTTGGTTTTAGCGGTTGGTCTCATTTTTCCACCTACTAGTGTCTGTATTTGTTTCCTTTCATTTTTAAGTTTCTCTTACTCATGACAGCAGTTCAACATTACTGTACTCGTTTCTCTTTTTCTTTTTTATGGGCTTAAATTACTCCTAGTCTTCCAAATAGAGTTTTGTTCATTGACAACTTTTATACATTTAATTCAGTTTTGAAACTCTTGCTGTTGTAATAACCATTGTATTTAATGAACTATAATTCTTAAATTTTCTGTAAAACTATCTTTCTGCAATTTCTCTCTCTCAATCAGACTTGGTTTTCTCAAATAAGGTTCATTCTTCAACTGTTCTACTGATGTTCCAATTTATTGGTTTCTTATGTGTAAAAGGATTAGTCGAAACAGATCCTGAGGGGGCACTTGCAGGTTTTGCTGAAGTAGTTAGCATGGAACAAGAGAAAGCAGAATGGTAAGTATTACATGTTTTCACATATACTTTTGGTGAGGTAAGTTGTAGGTATGCCACTATTAGTGTTTACAGTGTTTACATTAAAATCATGTTTCTTTGTTTAACCTCAAGCTTGTATTTTTTAAAAACCTTTGTTATATCTTGCACTTCATTTTTGAAGTTTGAGATGTAAGCAGCCCGAGATCAGAAGTGAAAAAGATTCTCTGACAAGTCAAGGGTGCATGCACAATTAACTGTTTAAGCTGACATTGCAGTGGTGTTCTTGATCTTAATTTGCAGGGATAGATAAGTTCTTTGCAAGTTCTGCTAACATTACTTTTGCCTAGTGGTAACCTTAAACTAATGGCATATGGTTAGCATGCAGGTTTTGAATATTTTGTTTCTTTCAATTAGGAATTTGTGGCCGTGACTTCCTTTAGGTTTTGGGCAAGTGGAAGACAAAACAAAGAATTTCTTGCCCCTAATTGATGTGTTCACTGGAAATATTTTTTACATTTTTCAGGATATTCTTCTCAAAATTGTCGTAGGGAGTTTTCATTACATGTTAGCAGGAGATTTCCTGTGAAGAATGGTAAAAATTGGATTTTCCATGATCAGCAATGTAATACTTGTTTCTTCACATAGCAAAGGCATTTTCTGTAACGACATGTGGGAAATTTTAATTTTAGAATGTTTAGAAGGTGGACTGAAGTGTAGTGCTGAACCTATTTCCCTTCCTCACGTTACTAATATAAAGTAATTTATGTGTTTAAACATATCATGCATTTTAAGAGGTGTAATTGAAATAGGTAATGTATCATGTCCTGAACTTTCTGAAATTATGATTCAGTAAAGTGTTTCTTGTGTGTTTTGGGAGACTGCTTTCACTCTGTTTTTGAAGCTACTGGCATAGAAACTTTTGTTTTAAGTAACTGTTACATACTCAATTTTTCTTGTTATCAGGGGGTTTAAAGCACTTAAACAAACAGTTAAGCTTTATTACCGGTTAGGGAGGTATAAAGAGATGATGGATGCTTATAGGGAGATGCTAACATACATCAAATCAGCAGTAACTCGAAATTACAGTGAGAAATGCATAAACAATATCATGGATTTTGTTTCTGGATCAGCTAGTCAGAACTTTGGTCTCCTGCAAGAATTTTATCAGACGACTTTGAAGGCCCTTGAGGAGGCAAAGAATGAGGTCAGATTCTCCATTTTATTGGTGATCTTTAGGTCATGATGTTAATGCAGTAAATTTTTTCACCGACAAACCAATGGAGGGTTTCGTCTCCCTTGGTGGATGTTAGAACTAGGTGAGGCCCTTGTTTCATCCATGAGCTGCATGGATGTTACTCGGGAGTTTTAATGTCAGTCAGTTTCTTGAACTACTGGGATGGCTAGAGTCAAATAACTGCAGCCTGAAAGGAAAATATTATAGACTAATTCTCGTTACTACTAACCACTACAGGCCTTCTTCAAGATCTTACTTCTAAATAACTGTAGCTATATGTTGCGAACAAGATTAACCACAAGTTTTTGTCCCCTTTTTTTAAAAGGTATCCTTTTTATTGACTTCAATTTATGTTCTGTAGAGACTTTGGTTCAAGACAAATCTTAAGCTTTGCAAGATTTGGTTTGATATGGGAGAATATGGGCGGATGAGTAAGGTATATCTTCTACTCATTGATTTTGGTTACGTATGTAGTCGCTGTAGGGTATTAGTTATCTCATTAATTTGGTTCACTTGGCCAGATATTGAAGGAACTCCACAAGTCTTGTCAAAGAGAAGATGGTTCAGATGATCAAAAGAAGGGTAGTCAGCTTCTCGAGGTCTATGCAATTGAGATCCAAATGTATACGGAAACAAAGAATAACAAAAAGCTTAAGGTGAGAATTCTGAAGTATTTGGTGTCTCAAACTTGTCTTGCCAGTATAACTTTCATATTCTAATCTTTGTAGTTTAGGTTTTTATCATCTCCCTTTCAATGATAATGCCAAAAGTTTGGAATGTTATTGAGATTGAAACCTGAAGTAAATGAGTCAAATGGAGAAAAGGTTCCTTGAAAAGATTTGGTGTTTTATTAGCTAAACCTGCTAATATTAGCCATAACATTCACTTCTCCATGTTGTCTAATTTGGGGGTTAATCCATAAGCAAATTAGATGTAATATTAAAGGTGATCTTGATACGCTAAACAAGATCTTTTAGATCTGAAAGTCTGCATTCTTTAGTTGTAAGATTACTAGATATACGTGACTTGTAATTCTTGTCCATGTTTAAGAATGACCTCGCATTTGTATTGGTAATTTGGTTGATTGAAATGAAGATGGAGTAGTTTAGCCTCTGTCAATATGCCTTTTTGTGATCATTACCATGGAGCATGAAATTCTTTCTTAACTTTGTTTAGTAATTTCTTCATGATGTTTTTACATGGCTTTGTTCACCAGCAATTATACCAGAAGGCACTTGCTATCAAATCAGCTATTCCACATCCAAGGATAATGGGGATAATTCGAGAATGTGGTGGAAAGATGCACATGGCAGAGCGTCAGTGGGCTGAGGCTGCAACAGATTTCTTTGAAGCTTTCAAAAATTATGATGAAGCTGGTAACCACAGACGTATCCAATGCTTAAAGTAATTCCCCATTTCCTTTCATGTTTATTCTTTTTCTTATCTGTTTGTCTTCTCTTCTATTTGGATTTGTTTGCATGGTTCTCACTTCAAAGGCATCCTGACATCTAGAAAGCCTTCCATGCTACATGAAATGATCAAGATCCAATGTAGGAATGCATGTTAGTCATTCTTAGATTGTGTCTCTTTGCTTCTAGAACCTAGTTTCTCTCCATTTCTCCCTGAAGTTTGTCGCTCTAGCAAATCAAGACTTTCATTTTCATGTTAATTGAAAAAAATATATATTGAAAATTGGCTTTATTGAACTAGAAGAAGATATCATATCAGCGGAAAAGGAGATTAGTAAGGAACACTTCATAGATGGAAATACTAATGAATAATGAGAAGCACCATCATGATGTGCTGAACATTTAGATTCAGTAACACAGAAATTGAGATCTGGGTGTGAGCACAGTTATATGAACATTATGATGGTGATATTTAACTGTTCATGTGTTTGTTTATACCCTTTTGTGTCACCAACTTTAATAACTGAGATTGACAGATACCTGGTTCTGGCTAATATGCTGATGGAATCTGAAGTTAATCCGTTTGATGGTCAAGAGGCAAAGCCGTAAGTGTTTAACACAGAAACTGTGTTGCAACTTTAGGATATTATTTTCTTCTCTCTTTACTTGTGTGCAAACTTGCATTTGATATTTGCAGATATAAAAATGATCCTGAGATTTTGGCAATGACTAATCTCATAGCAGCATATCAACGAAATGAGATATTAGAGTTTGAGAAAATCCTCAAGGTATAGTTACAATTTTGATTGTCTTCAAATGTCAAATGTAGTTATCATTGCATTGATAGTTGGAATACAGAGTAATCGAAGGACGATTATGGATGATCCATTCATTCGGAATTATATTGAAGATCTACTGAAGAATGTCAGAACTCAGGTGCTGCTTAAGCTTATCAAACCTTACACAAGAATTCGGATTCCTTTTATATCGAAGGTGAAACCCCACTTTATTTACATGAAGTAGTTACTCCTGATACTAGTGCAGATAACTTATTAGAATTGTCCCATTGGGATGCTGTGCTCACTACTGGAATTTGCTTTAGCCATGAATATCGACAAACTGCTTTTTATCTTGTTTGACTTGCAGGAACTCAATGTCCCAGAAAAAGATGTGGAGCAACTATTGGTTTCATTGATATTGGATAACCGCATTGACGGCCATATTGACCAAGTAAACAGACTGTTAGAGCGTGGTGACAGGTAGAAGTTTCTTCTCCTTTAACTACTTTAAATGTACTGCTGATGGTTGAATTTCAAAGTTTAGTTTTACAGAATATTGTCCTCCACTGCAGCTGTTGTAATTCCTATTTTCCAAATGCCATGCAGGTCAAAAGGAATGAAGAAGTACACAGCCATTGAGAAATGGAACACACAACTTAAGTCTCTTTCGCAGACTATCAGCAATCGTGTATACTGAGATTGTTTACAGATGACTTGCGGTGGTTGTCAACTACACGAAAAAATTCCTTTTCATTTGTTAGGCGCCAGTATTTAGAAAAAGCTGCCGTGCGAAGTGACGGTTATAATCCTTCTTAGGAATTTTGATATGAGAGAATCCAAAGCCGTAAGATGAACCATTTGCCAAGTTTGTATGTTTTAGTTCTGTTCAAAGTGAGTGAATGGGTACTTGTTCATGTGTGAAAGAAACTATAGACAGAATCCTTACCTTGTTTCACTCCTTTAAACATCAAAAGGGTGAGAAAAGGAAAGAAAAAGCTTATTAGCAGTAATCATGGATTCTATTGGGAGTCATGACTAGTTTAAAGTGATTCTTGGGATAAAATTGGAACGTAATGGTATATGCCTTTGCCTATATGGCAGTGTGATCGTTGTAGGATGAAATTTTGAATCATCTTCTTTATTTATGCTTGCATAGGGGCATATGCCTTTGCATTGGGGCTTGGACCATAGTCGTGGGATCTTACCGAATCGTCTTAAAGAACTAAAAGACAAAATAGCCGTAAGCAATGATTTGATGCAAACTATTGTTGGAAACCGAACGAACTTCCTACTTTGATTGTTACTTGAGCTTTATGCGAAAACCAATACCCAACGTCTCATGAAATTAGAGTTTTAGGTTACCATGAAAAAAATCATTGGCAGGTTCTTTTTATTCTTACTTTGTATTCTTTTTGTTGGGACCTACCGCAATTATTCCTTTAGACTTATACTTTGCCGTGTCTTACTTAACATCTGAGGAATATTACTTAATTACAAGGTTGGAAGTTGAATAACTATGGAACTAGGATCATAGATGATGTTAGAATGAGAAAATAAATTACAAATTGTCTACTCCAAGCATGGTGGGTTGACCCAGAAATGAAATGATTAAAAGATTTAGGCCTATTTGGATACTTACCAATCAATTATTTTTTTGAACTTATTGGTTATTTTCAACTGTTTGACTCTTCAAATAATTAATAAAGTTGTTTTAAGAGTAACTCTTTCATCAGCTGATTGAAGATTAACAGTCAAAAATAAAACGCTCCTATATAGGAGCGTTCAATCGCCAAAATTTTAATCATCAAAAGCCAATTGTACCCTTTAAATTATATTGCTAAGTTGTGTAATATTTTGTTGTATAAATTGTATTCTTGATTAAGTTGTAATTAAGTACTATACACGTCATATTTTTATTAGTTCTAATATACAACAATTTTTAGTAAGTAGGACAATCTAGTTGAGGTTCTTAGATACCTATATTTTAGGAACATTTTTGTAATTGTTTTATGTAATTATAAGTTATAAATAAAATGTTAACCTTAAATGAAAATAAAAATAGAAAAAAGTTGCATAAATTTCTCATAGATGATGAAACAGTACAGTTGAATATAACTTCTCTAAAATATAAATTCTTATGAGAATATTCAACGAAATATTAAAATATATAATATTTATGCCGTTATAATTTTTTTTAAAGTCATATCCTCATAAGTCATTTTACACATAAATAGCTAATATTAAACATTTCTAACAAACAATTAATGTAATTCACTTATTAAATTAACCGATCTAATCAGCTATTAGCTAATAGTTGATAACATCAGCTGATTGTCAAATAGGGCCTTAATCTTCAAGAGGAGGGAAGCTAACCATGACCAAACTGGTAGGCTTAGCTATACGGTGAATTTGTTACTAAATTCACAAAGTGATATGGATGGCTCGATGGGAATAGACTTTCTAAGCAAATTTCATTTTCATTCTTTTCTAAATGGTTGTGATATTGTATAAAAATAGAGATTAATTTGTTATATCACACCCATAACTTGCAACAACCAAAAACATGCAACTTATCACATGTTTGAGTAGGTAAGGTGGTCCAAAAGTCTTGATGCTACTAAACCTATTAATTTCAGTTTAATACATAATTAGATCAATGATTGATTACTTAAAAGTTTGAATTATATGTTTCAAACAAATTATTTTATAAATTAATAATTTATAATTAAACAGCATATTAAGTTTTACATGTTTATTTCTGATTTACAGTAATTTGTTACATAGAATTGTAATATGCTTTCGTCAATATCTGTTTTATAAAAATATGAGCCTTCCATGTGACCTTATACTTAAAAGTATCTATACTGTAATCAATCACCTTCTTCTCCAATCAGCAATAAACTTAGCAGATCGACGGTCAGAAAGAATCTTTGATTTCAATAAATAATTATATCCCGTCTTAAAATAATAAGGCAAAGACAGATCAAAACATTGGATTAGGATACTGTAACATGAAAGAGACAGAAGAGTTTTTGTCTTCTTCCTCATGCAAGAAATGGGTGATTGATGACAAAGCTCCGCTAGCATACATGGACCAATTTGTGTCTGTATGCCATGAATCACTCCTTACCCACTTCATGCTGACGCGCAATAATGACATTAATTAGTGTGGAACACGAGAAGAATGTTTAGTTAGCTTGATTTTGCTTGATTATGTTTAGAATTTTACTTAAAGAACTATTTCGATTACTTGTTGGGAAGCCAGAAGGAGGAAATAACCATTGCCCGAGTTTGAATTCACAGTGGTTAAATCGAGTCTAAGACACAAGCAAGTAGTGGTGGACACGGAGTAAACAGGTTTTTTAACGACTTTTGTCGGGTTGCAGTGAAGGAACTAGCAAGAAAGATATGAACTTTTTCTACAAAATGGGTCGCAGAACTCATCGGAGCTGATACTAATCTACAAGTACGAGTGCCCTTTTGCAAGGTTCAAAAGGCAGTCATAAAGACCAACGTTTTTCTTCTTATCTTCGCGCTTCTACTCATCATTACAAAAGGCTTCCCGTTCTACCAAGTATATCCTCTTTGTCCACTCTTTGTCCTTTTACGTCGTTTTCTTTTCCATTTCGTACGGTCATACTCATCTTTATGCCAGATTCTGAAAGTCTTCATCTTTGACTGTTGGCTCGACCCAAAATTCTCACTTTATTTTGTGATTTTGTATAGATTTCCTTCGGATTTGGGAAGGGTATGATGTTGTTTCTCTTCTTAATCTTTTCATGCAAAATTTGATTTGGGTTTCTGTTTCTAGAACGAGACTTTGTGATAACCAAAAATTTATGCCTTTTCTCAAAGTTTCTGAGCTCCAACTTAATTATCTTCCTAAGTTTCTTGTTCTACGTCTTTTGTAGTTGTATAAGTGAATATTAAAAGGGCACTCCATGAGCTCATGGTAAACATAACGACAACAATAATAAGAATCTTTGAATTTTGAATTTTCTGACTACCAGTCTTCATCTTCGATACAGGAGCCAGTATATTGGACTTAAATCTGCTTTGAATTTCAGTTTTGTACTGTGCAGATCAATTTCGAGGTTAATGCACTTGCTAAATTTCTTTTATGAGGCTTCCTGGTGTGTGCGTGTGATCTTTTTTGTGTTTTTCCCCCCATATCTTCCTAATTTTGATTCGCTTCAAAACTTGACCTGTATTCCTGTATCTCTACTTCTACGAGACTTTATTGCTGTATGTGAGTTTATTAGTTAATTGATCAGGATTTTCCTGGTTTCTTGTTGGATATTATGACGATAGAACATTTGTACCAGCTTTCCCATTTCTGTATATTGCTTCTTGTCTTGCTTCATTATCAGTGTAAGCCATAGGAAGTGATCATTCGGTATGGCTATTACCACGATTTTAGTGTAAGGAGATGGGGTTAGGATCTTCAATAGGCTTCTAAGTGTAATGTACTTGGTAACATATTATCACAGATTGATGCTGTAATTATTTGACTTTATAATTACTTATTGTCGGAATTCATTTGCTTTGAACTTTGAAATCTGAATACAACTTTAATGTTTTGCATGATTCAGGAAGAGTTTTTCAGTTTCTTAATTGTGAGGAGAAGAAAGTTTAAGTTTGAAAAGAGTATGAGTCAACCTAAAATTAAGCGTAGAGTGGGTAAATATGAGGTGGGGAGAACAATTGGTGAGGGGACATTTGCGAAAGTTAAATTCGCCAGAAACTCTGAGACAGGGGATCCCGTGGCTCTGAAGATCCTCGATAAAGAGAAAGTTCTCAAGCACAAGATGGCTGAGCAGGTCTGGTTAGTCATGTTTCCTTTTCTGTTGATCATTTCTGTTTCTCTATACTCTTTTGCTTCTTTGCAAATTCTGTTTGTTTACTAGTTTAAAGCAACTCTTTAGCTCTGGGGTTGTCCAAGACAATTGTTACAACTTTTTGCTATACTTTTCTCTTCTTCTTTCTCAAATTTCAGCAGTATCTAGGTACATCCAGGCAATCGCGAAATTATGTGTAGAATTACCATACGTAACTTTATCAGGTTTCTTGGATCTGTTATGTTTGTGTATGTTTGCAGATCAGGAGGGAGATAGCAACAATGAAACGCATAAAACATCCTAATGTTGTTCGTCTGTATGAGGTATCTCTCTTTCTCTCTCCTCTTTAGCCTGATTATATACGTTTTAAACTCAAGTTCTTCTTGACTACATTCTTATGCTCTGATTTTTTTTTTCCTTCATATCATGGAACTAAATTTAGTTTCAGCATCTGTTTTAGTATACTTAAGGTACAGAGGTCTATCATGTCCCAGACCAGTGTTTATTAACATGCACTAGGATTGAGATGGGTACCTTATAAGCATTCAGTGTATTCATTCATGTAGAGTGAAAAACATGGATAAATTTTGTGCAAATCAAGGAATTTTGAAAAATCAACTATTAATATGGTTTATAAGTACCATACTTGACACTTAATGGACACTCAACAAGCACAAATAACTAATTGTATTCAACACTCTACCTGGATGGAGAAGTAAGCTGGTGTTAGGAAATTGTTGTTCAATCAATTCTTCAATAAAATTAAAGTTTCATCATTGAAAAGAGTTCCATAATAATACAAAGAGCGCAAGTAATGGAAAGGGCTGAAGTTCAGCAAAGAAGAGGAAGTTGTAGCAAAGTGGTAAGCGCCTCTACCCTCAATCAACTATGCTGGGGGTTTATCTCATTGCTTGGATGGGGTAGGTCCAGGTATTAAAATGCTTCTGATGAACCAAATGAAAAAAAGAAGGGAAGACTAATGTGAACTTTTGACCATATATTAGATGATATACATAAATTCTCAAAGACATTCTTACCAAATTAGATCTTTGAAAATCATTACTCGAATCAATAATCTAATAAGATCTCCAATTTATTCAAGATTCTTTCGGTTATTTTTGTTGTCTTTACATAATCACCTTGGTAATGGATACTAATTTAAGAGCATGTAAAGGAGGTGCAAAATCGATGGCGTAATTTTAGTATAGATTATTGATCAAATAATGCTATTTATCTCCAATTAGAAAACAATCCCAATGTTCCTTCTTTTTATGATCATATTGGACTCATGCTACCATAGTGCTATTTATCTCCAATTAAAGAACAATCCCAATGTTCCTTCTTCTTATGATCATATTGGACTCATGTTACCATAGGATTTCCTATTGGCTTATTATATTTAACTGCTCCAAAGCCAATCAAGTTATTAACTGTTTCACTTGGTGTGAGGTTTACCAAATTATTTTGATCATTTTTAGGTGATGGGAAGCAAGACAAAGATATTTATAATTTTGGAGTTTGCTACTGGGGGAGAACTTTTCGACAAAATTGTAAGTTGCTATGCTCTTGTTGAAGCCTATTTGGTAGCTGATTGCTTCACCATCATGAGCTAAATATATTTGATGAATAAGATAACTGTTGGATTCCATGACTATGGCATACACTAATTCAAACAATGCTTACACAATAACTTTTCTGTTTATATTGAAACAAGTAGTGCAGCTCCATGTCAGTTACAGCTTGCCTTTAAGTAATGATTTTTGTTATGAAGGTAAACCATGGGCGGATGAGAGAGGATGAAGCCCGTAGATATTTCCAGCAACTTATTAATGCTGTTGATTATTGCCATAGCAGGGGTGTCTATCACAGAGATCTAAAGGTCCTTTTAGTTTTTTCTTTGACGCTTATGACTAGTGATCTGTATGTCGTATTCATTACATACTTGTCTAGGAGATTCATACAAATTCATGTCATCTTCCTTCTAATCTGTCTTGTTTCACTTACAGCCCGAAAATCTACTGTTGGATGCTTGTGGAGACCTCAAAGTTTCTGATTTTGGATTGAGTGCACTGTCTCAACAAGTCAGGGTAATTATAATAAATTGGTATCACCTTCCTTTTCTCTCCAAGCGGTTTTGTCATCTACAAGGGGTACCCTTGTTGTTTCAACTTGACTACTCCCTTGGAGCTTCTTTCTTGGCTTCTGTGTGCTTATGTAGATGTTTCTTTGGATTTTGGCAGGATGATGGCCTCCTTCATACTGCTTGTGGAACTCCAAATTATGTTGCTCCTGAGGTTTCGATGACTTTTTGAGTTACCAAAATTACCCCACCATGTGGTTTACTGTGCTTAATAATTTTTCCTTTGACCTTAAATATTGTTGTGTATCAGGTTCTTAATGATAGAGGTTACGATGGAGCCACTGCGGACTTGTGGTCATGTGGAGTTATACTCTTTGTATTGCTTGCAGGATATTTGCCTTTCGATGATGCTAATGTAATCAACCTGTACAAAAAGGTGAGTGTTTTGTGGATTTTGCATCACCTCTTTCATATTTTTTCTTGTCCTAGTTGTCATTTCATTTTTTCCATTGGCAGATTTCAGTGGCTGAATTCACTTGTCCCCCCTGGCTATCATTTGGTGCCATGAAATTAATTGTTCGAATTTTAGATCCCAACCCTATGACTGTAAGTAGTTTCACTTATCTGAGATGATTTGATCAGCCTTGTTCATTGATTCTTCATCGCTTAGAAGAAAAGGAAGAAATAAAATGAGTAGTCTTAAATAAATTTGGTTGACAATTCTACTTTTTGTAAGGTTAAAGAGATAATATCTCCATACTATATCCAATTTTATGTTAAAGATGTCAACTTGATTAAGCCTCAGTAGTCAGTACTTATTAGTGATCAGCAGCATACTTGCGAACAAAAGTATGTATTTCGAAATCTTAGGTTCAAGTGGCGACTTTTGTTGCTCATTGTGATGGATAATCCCAATAGTGGAGTTGGGAAACTAGAGACCTTGGCCTCTGCAATGCTACACTGCGTATTATGCCTAAGCATGTGGATGCAGCTTGATAGTTGGACTACCTAGATTTTGTGCTTTAAGAAGAATTTGACTTTCACATTGTTTCTGCAGTAGATGATATTGGAGTGCCTAGAGAACAAATTAACTCGTTCATCTTTAATTCTTAATTGCATCTCATTTAGGTAGAATGATATGATTGTCGAGGCCTAGATATGTCCTTTACTTCTCTGATATGTTCGCTCTTCAAACAATTTCTTGGTCATTGAGAAGTAGCAATTAGTTGACTTTGATGATATAGACTTCCAGGAATTGATCAAAGTAAACATTTTCAACAGAAACAGAAACTGAAAGCTCATGTTGTTTAAGCAATAATTAAGCATAATAGACATTCTTTTTACATGTATGAAGGCATCACATAATATGATGTCTTCTTGTTACCAGAAGAATCACTTAAAGTTCTTACCTTACCTGCTTGCCTCATGTTGTGTGTGTACCACTTATTTGGCTACAGCAAAAAAATGCATGTGGTTAGACTTGTTGCTGAGTGTATAGAAGTTTTTCCACCCAGCATTGGCCTTCCCAAAGTATTATTGACTATAAGCATTTTGCATTGCTATCAAGAAATATTATGCAATTTGTAAGAATCAAATCAAAGAATTAAGTTTTTATCTTCAATTTTGAGTGATTTTGAATATATTCTTGTCAAATGTGTCTCTTATTACTCCCTCTAAGACCCTATGTACAATATATTACACACAAGTTTAATGAAGATAGATATAACCCTTGTGGGTCTCTATATCTGTTTATGTAGGTCAAACCACAAATTTCTCTCATGTTACTTTCACGTTATTTTATTTTAACAGCTTTGATTGGCTTTTATTGCAGCGTATCACCATACCAGAAATCTTGGAAGATGAATGGTTTAAGAAAGATTATAAGCCTCCTGTCTTTAAGGAGGAAGAAAACACCAACTCAGATGATGTGGAAGCTGTTTTTAAGGACTCTGAAGTAAGTTTAAAATGAGTTTGCAACCAATTTTAAGAAGTTTAAGTGAATCTATGTGGAGACACAATTTCTTCTACTTGGTGGGAGTCTCTTTTGATATGCATTACCAACTTAACAGGAGCACCATGTCACAGAGAAGAAGGAAGAACAACCAGCAGCTATGAATGCATTTGAGTTGATTTCTATGTCAAAAGGACTGAATCTTGGGAATTTGTTTGATGGGGAACAGGTTCACTTATTTAATGCTTCTTTTATATTAAAATTTCTTTTCTCGCTCAAGTGTGCAGTTGGATGGAAGATCAAAACATCTTCTGCATGCTTCTAGCTTTTTTAGAGTAATTGGACCAACTTAGCACGCATATGTGGATGATCTTGTGATTCCATGTTGATAGTTGCATGCATGCTTTTCCTTATCCCCCAATCTTTCAAGTTTTCCGGATATGTCAACTTGCAAAGCTAATGAGAAAGAATTCACGAATATATTAAAAAATCATTTTACACAAAAAAATCAAGGATCATTCGAATGTTTTAGGCACGAGTAGCATTGGCTTTCCCATAAACATCCAAATGTTTTATGATGGACATATTACTGTTGGATTATAAAAGAAAACTGAAACTCATGCTATCCCCTGATTTTGATTTGATGACTTAAGATCAACTACAGGGCTTTAAACGGGAAACGAGGTTCGCATCTAGATGTCCTGCCAATGAGATAGTTCACAAGATTGAAGAAGCTGTAAAGCCGCTTGGTTTTGATGTTCACAAGAAAAACTACAAGGTCAGTGATACTTTCAGAGGATAATTGTTATTCTTATTTAGCTGAAGCAGGAGGGTTGGAACTGATCTTTACTCCACTTGTTTTTGTTAGATGAGGCTTGAAAACATGAAAGCAGGAAGAAAGGGAAACCTTAACATTGCCACTGAGGTTTGTGACTTCGAAAGAAATTCTATTGTCATGGTGGAGCCTGATAGTTTCTCTTTCTATTTATTTCCCTCTTTTCTTATATTTCTACAGATATTTCAAGTGGCCCCCTCTGTTCATATGGTTGAAGTGAGAAAAGCCAAAGGAGATACTTTGGAGTTCCATAAGGTATCCTTTCTTTTAGAATCTGTTTTCTCATACTGTAATGAATATAAATCATATACAAATGATACTTGTACTCCTCTTTGGAAGCTTAGGGATGACTAGTTTGTTAGCTGGTGCAATATGATCTAAAGGTTGGCCAGATGAACTTCAGTGATTTGTGATCGTGTGAGTGAAATTTTAACTAGTAACACCTAGATTTAAAACACATATTTGATGATTGAGAAATATTCTTGCACAATACATTACTGGTGAAGATGCTGCTTAGTAAAACATGGTTCGTGGATGTTGAGGAGATGATGTGAAAGAGAAGCGATGAATTAGCTGGTAATTGTTGAAAAGAACCTAAGAACAGTAGAACTTTGCTGAGAGAGAAATAGTAGAACTCTTCCAGTTTCAGCCAAATGACATATCTGCATCATGCAAGTACCACAAAGAAAATTTAAAAACATGGGTAGCCACTTGCAATGCAGACTGATGCTGGTTTTTGATATGTTGATTGTCCTGTAAATGTTACGAATCCAGAACTTCCTGCATATGTCGAAAGATAACAGTAACCGAAGAAATCAATGATTATGTCATTCCAATTTCTTACTTAAAAAAAATCTGGACTAGATTGCATGAAAATCACTGTTTTAGTTTCTGTTTATGATTGTCTGCTGCCAACAGAAAATCATTAACAAGGGAACCATTTACATGATTGTTCGATAATTGATTGTGGTGAATGGATGATATGGACTTGAATTGAGAGTGATATTATTACAGTGCAAGCGAATTTAGTGAGGCTCTCTAAGAATATTAAAAATCATGAGTGTTACTGTTGGTGCAAGTTGGATTGCTTATTTTCTTCTTTCTTTGATGCAGTTCTACAAGAAACTGTCAACTTGTCTTGAGGATGTTGTATGGAGAACTGAAGACGACATGCAAAAAGTGGAGGAGGAACATGTAGTGCCTGCCCGTGTGTGATTTACTAAATGAAATGCCAAATGTGTCATATTGTTGGATATCTTCTTTCTTTACTTCTTCTTTCTGTTTTCTGTATGTACATTTAGACACATGAACATTGATTGATTTGTCTCAGTAGAAATAATGTTTGTTTGTACCCAGTTCTTTGAACATGGCGAGTCTCCTGGAAACCAGGTACTATTTCTCACAAACAATAGGAAGGAGTGTTTTGTCTTTTTCTTATTATTATATAAAAATATAAAAAGCTATTATTTAAAATTTTCTTTTATTTTTTAAATTTTAGTTTAAATTTTTAAATTAATTTTTAATAATCAATCCAATATTAAATTTCACAATTTATAAAATTATTATTATTATTTTTAAATGTAACTCGCATTTATATATATATATATCTAAAAATTTTGAATCGATGAATATTTTTTTCAATTTATTTTAATAATTTTATATTAAAAATTTATAAATTTATTAATTAATTAGTCGATTTTTATAAATTAATAAGTTATTATTAATTAAAATAAATCAATTAATTAGTTATATTGAATTTACCAAATAAATATTAGAAACTCATTTCTAAATTACTTTCGAGTTTTGTTAATATTTTAAACTAAATTTGGATTTTTTTGGCTTTAAAATTATTGGTAAAAAGTAAAATCTTAAACAACTATGCAAAACACCTACCATTAATGAAGAAGAAAGGAAAAGAACTAAAAGGGAAGTCAAATTGAGGAATTGTAGAGAGCAGAAGGAAGTTGGTGAGAAGAAAACCGGAAAATCGAAGTAGTTGATCTCTCGTAGCCTGTCATTCGCTTCTCACAATTCACACTACTTCCAAGTCTTCCATGCTCGGTTGTTATTGCTTGTTTCTTCATTCTCGGGAGTAGCTGAATATCCCGCGCTAGATCATGGTACAAGCTTTGATCTTTTCTGGGATGTTGATTTCGGGTTTAGTTCTAATGATTGATTGGTTTTTTGGTTGTTATAGAATTTCCTTGTCGGGGCTTTCAAGACACCATGTAGCATTTCAATCACTCTAGCTGATGGAAGAAGTCGCAAGCAGGTATTGTTTGGAATCAGCGTTTTCAATTTGTCCTCTTTAACCCATCATGCAAATTAAGTCTCATGATACAAAGATCTTGTTGTTCATATTCTTTGTTGACCTTTCTCTATATTTCACGTCTGCTTCCTTTGTTGCTAATCCATTTTATCGTTTTTAACCTCTGCTTCCTTTGTTGGCAATACATTTTAGCGTTATCAGGGAATTTATATTCCGGTTTTTGGGCGAGAGTTTAATCTTTACGCCTTGGTATTTGTTAAGGGTAGTTAACTAAACATTGACAGCACAATTTTTGTCTTGAGATCGGAACTTTTAAGTTCTTATGATGATGGCTTAGCTGAATTAAGCAATCTACCTTTCATGTGATTATTGCATCTGAAAACAAAATTTTAAGTGAACTTTCTCACTCCATTTCTGTGTCTTTATGTAGGTTCCTTTGAAGAAGGAAAATGGCAAAACAGCTATGGTTCCCCTCTTCCAAAGTCAAGAAAATATTATCGGAGAGGTACTATTTTATGTTCAGATCTGCACTTTAGATGCGAGTAAAGAACTAATGGTACTTGTTAATACCTTTTTAAATTCCTTTTTTCTAAATTCCAAGTGTGACTTAACTCTGTTGCATAATACTTAGGTTGTTATAGAACCAGTACAAGGGAAGAAGGTCGAACATAATGGCATCAAAATTGAGCTACTTGGTCAGATAGGTGAGTTGAGGTTACATTAGATCTTAGTCTAATGTGAAGATGATTATGTATGTGCTACTATGCTTCCGTTTATTTACTTTTAATTAAGACTACAGTTTAGATGCAAATGTCAATATGTAAATTTTTAAGCTTTGGAAACGACTTATTTGAATACATTATTTTAGGAATTTTAGGATAAGCTACGGTACTTTTAGAGCATTTAAGTTATTGTATAAACATGACTCATACTTCTGACAATCAGAAGAGAAGTGAAATATGGCAATTTTAATATGTTTTTCATTTAAAATAACTAAGCAGAGGTTAATCCCTGTGATACAGCACTGATGGATTTACAGAGAAAATACCATATTGATGCTTTTCTTTCGCAAAGTTAATAACAAGTTTGGCGAATATTTTGGCTCCTCAATGACACTGCTTGTGTGACAGACTTCTAAACGTGTCTATGATATATTGGTAGTTAAAACTGTCACTTACCTTATTTGATTGACTTCATCTTTCTGCATTCGATCTTGTTGTTAATTATTGGTTGGCTTACTTAATTTTCTATCTAATAAAATGGGAAAATACATAGTGTTAGTTTATTATTTGAACCAGGAACTTATCATGACATATCTCTTCCCTTTGTGCAGAACTGTACTTTGATCGAGGCAATTTGTATGATTTTACTTCTCTTGGTGCGTATATGGTATATTTATGCTTGCGCTTCTTTTTAACAAAAACTTAATGACTTACTATGAAAGGTTTAGGTAATTTCTAATCTCAGTAGTTCAATTTTAGTTTGTTATACAGAATTGGCATATTAATCTTTGCTAACGCCATTTGGCTTGCTTATTAGTCTCATATGACTTGGCTTTCAGTAACTGAATATGTCTAAATTGGCTGAGCTCTACTTCTTGTTCTTATGCAGTGCGTGAACTTGATGTCCCTGGTGAATTGTATGAAAGGAAATCATATCCCTTTGAATTTTCCACTGTTGAAATGCCATACGAGTCTTACAATGGAGTCAATGTGAGGCTTAGGTAGGGAACTTTTTTGTTAATAATTTTGCATGTATAGCTGTCTAAAAGGAGAGTGCATCACACTTTTCAGATAGTTTTGATAACTCTTCCAATCCCACTTCACCTGCTATTTGATCTCATTCTTAGCTTAGCATCTATATATAAAAGTTTTGCTCTGTTTCACTACTGTTATTAGATCTTTTTAAGCTAGACTAAAAACTTGGAATGTATAGTTACTTCATCTGTTTTAAACTGTTATATCTCCTGGTGCTGCCCCGTAAAGCATGTTTTATTTAACCTGCTTGTATTGTCTAGAGTCCTGAATTGGAGTCTCAAGTTGTTTCTTTGAAAAGTAAAAATGGCCACTTCTCAAGCTGGTTGCTACTTGCAGGTATGTGTTGAAAGTGACAGTCAGCAGAAACTTCATCAGCAATATTGTAGAATACCAAGATTTTGTGGTAATTCATTTTCGCTTCTACTTTATTTTGATATTACAGGCCATATTACAGTAGTTGCTGATACGCAATTATATTTTCTTCTCTTTCCTCCTTTCCCTTTTATTTCATTTTCTTGACTTCACTAGAAGTTAATCCTATATACTTTTCATATCTAATCAACAGGTTATCAGCATAACTTTTTACATTCATTTCCTAGAACTATTTGTAGTGTTTCTACAGATTATCAGGATTAGATGAGTTGTACCTTTGTTTTGTGACCTTATTGTGGATTTGCTTTGCCATGTATCTGCATATGATTTGATAGGGTGCACAGTACCTTCAATCTCATTGCTTTGACTTTTATGTATCTGCCAGGTACAGAACTACACTCCACTCCCATCAATCAATAACAGCATTAAGGTGCGGAAAATATATTCTTACAATCATTTTTATGGAAAATTAGTTTGTTGGTTGAGTTATAGTTGGCATTAGTTATTAGGTTGTCCTCCTAGCTTCTTAGGCAAAATTGACCAATATTTTCCATTTGTTACAAAAATTGTGCTATTGTTTTGGATGAGAAAAGAACTCTATGAGAGAAAATAAGGTGGAAGATAACAATTAACTGCTCAATTGCAGTTACAATTTCAACATTCTTCCACCATTAATGATCTGTATTTACAAGTATGATATGAAACCAATGCAGTAATGACGTCTGGAAATAAATAAATTAAAATTCATATCATTTTCATTATTAGTTCAATGTCTTGTGCTGTATCAATGCATGATCCAAGATGAGTTAATTTTAACTTAGTTTCTAAAAAGTTGGTTATTTCTGTGCTTCATGATGCCCTTTGCAGATAGTTTCTAAAAAGTTGGTTATTTCTTTACTTCATGGTGCCCTTTGCAGATAGTTTCTAAAAAGTTGGCTATTTCTTTACTTCATGATACCCTTTGCAGATGGAAGTTGGAATTGAAGATTGTCTTCACATTGAATTTGAATATAGCAAAAGCAAGTAAGTTATAGACTACCTGTCAAGCTAACCTAATATAAGTTGCAAAAGGCATTGTTTCCCCTTATTGGTTATTTTAATTCAGGTATCATCTGAAGGATGTCATTATTGGCAAAATATATTTTCTTCTGGTGAGAGTCAAGATTAAAAACATGGAGCTCGAGATTAGACGCCGTGAGTCAACAGGATCAGGGCCCAATACATATGTTGAGACAGAGACACTAGCAAAATTTGAGTTGATGGATGGGGCTCCTGTTAGAGGTATATTTTCTCGTACTGTATATAAATGTGTTTAGTGTCTTTAAATAGTGAAAAGGATTATTTTCCAAAATTGCAAGTCTCTCGCTGAAACATGGTATGGGAAAGTAACATGTCAGAGGATCCAATGTCCTAGGATATAGACATGAAAACCAAGCCTTATTTGCTTGTCTATATACACAACAGCCACGAAATAAAGAAACAAGGGATGCATGCATGTGTCATCAGCTAAAAGAACTTACAATTTCCATGTCAGAAGCAAGGACTTCTATACGAGGGCCGAGGCTTAGGATGTAATGAGAATAATAGCTTGAATCCTTAAAAGTCAACTCATGCTTCAAAACTTAGATCTCCTGCTTTTGCCATCTCTATCTAGGAATATAAATATGGTTTGTCACATTTACTCGCATAAAATCTTTTTCTTGGTTATGATATGCTTCAAGGTTTACGAAAATAATACGTGATTTATTCCCATACAGGAGAATCGATACCCATCAGACTGTTTTTAAGTCCATATGAGTTGACACCAACATATCGCAACATCAATAACAAGTTCAGTGTAAAATATTACTTGAATCTTGTCCTAGTTGATGAGGAGGACCGACGGTACTTCAAGCAGCAAGAAATCATGGTTTATCGGCTACTTGAAACATCATAAGTGCAATTCCATGTCAGGAATCAACTGTTTTCACATGGTAGAAATGAACTGGGTGTTTGTGGTGGGATTTTGAGGATGTTTGCTTATTTCACAACATGTTTCAAGGACTAGGGTGGGAGCTGTTTCATCTGTGCAGTGAATGGAAGTTCTTGATAGTGAAGTGAAGGCCCATATGAAATGGCAAACCTTGCATGCGCATGAAATAACCCAAAAATCTACCACACCCTCTCAACCTCCCCAGGATTACCTAGTACTTATAGCTTATCACATATTATTTGAAGCAGGAATTTATGGCCATTAAGTTTGATGAGAATGAGCGGAGAGTATGTGTTTTTGGAAAGTATTTGATGATTCAACCCCCTGATTTTGACATAATAAAGGACAGCAAAGATCCTTTTTTTGGCTGAAGTCACAGAATAAGTTCATCTTATGGTTATAAGCTGAAATCAATCATTCACTTATTCACTCCATTCTTAAAATTACTTACAACAATGCTATTTATTTATTAGAGATAGAAATGCTACTTTTAATAGTATCTAGATGCACTATTTTTGTTCATGTATCTAATCAATTTAGAATCAAACTCAAAAGTTTGTTTTCATGGGAGATGTTCTGAACAAAAAAGAAAGTGAATGTCTCATTGGTGCAAGATCAATCATTTTTTTCAAAAAACATTTTTCATGGAAAGAATGAAAGAAAGGAAAACAAGTTTAGATCCTTTAATTACCATATCTTATTCTCTTTTCACCATTTCTTTTTATAAATAAATATTTATCCTATGATAAATTGCTCAATGATCATAGAGTATTTACGTCAAAGATATTTAACTTGCTTGTTACTAATACAAGGAGGGTGTTTTTGTCACTTAACACAAGTATACATTAGACTTGCTTCATGAAATGAGTTCAGGACGTAACACAAGCATGTCTTATTCAGATTCTCATGAAATAGTCTGCTCAAATACAAAGGTGCTAAAACATCAGTTCGAGCTAAACCTAAACTTCGAACATATAAAAAGAGTAGAGGCCATTTATCAATTTAGAACTGCTAACTCGTCTTCCTCGAGCTCAGATCCTAAAGAACCACGGTGAAATTTAAAACAGGTAACATGATAATTGGACTCCCTCAATAATTTATTAGATGATAGCGAATTACTAGTTTATGAATTTTTTTTAGAAAGATTTGGTTTTCCTGACAATAGAGGAAAAAGAACTATCTATTAATTATACTTACAAGAGCTTGTTGTTATATATGATCCAAGGAGTAGAATAACTAAGAAAATAACAGGATAATACTTGCCTGAGCAATGGAAGCATTAGGAGTATTCAGTAAACTTAAGTTGCACCTGATCAATGTACTCTTTGTTGAAGGTAACCAAATTTACCTCACATGCAGTAAGACGATTGAACCAAACTTTATAAGAGCCCTCCAAATTTGTTAGTTTTAAGTGAATCTTAAATAGATTTTACATGTATTAGAAGACTTTATTATAATAATCACACCAAACATGAAGTTTGTCATCAAGTTTCTTCAAACACAGCCCAAGGTTAAATTATCAACAGGATTACTAAGACTTCTTTTATTAAGCATGACAAGACGACGACTCCCCTTACAACATACCTTAGAGAAGACTTCTCAAAGTGATGCAATAATTATGCCTATAACTTCATCAAACTTCACTTTAGAGCGGTAAGAAATTTATAAAATGTGGTTTTCCTCCATAACTTTCTTACAATGGTTACAATCATCTGAGGAGTTTCACTCATAATAATTGAAAAGATCTAATATCTTGCCAAAGACATTTCAAACATCTTCACCTTGATCTGACAATAAGAACTTTACATTTAAACATTACATTTAGAGATTATTTAGAATAGTATTAAGAATAGAGTGAATAATTGAATCATTCATTTCAGCGAATAATCATACATAATCTCAAGTTTTTAAAAGGGCCATTTCAAACACAAATGATGATAGTTGAAACCTTCATCATCACAGCAACCAGTAACCTCCGAGGGAGATAATATGAAAATGTGACCTCCGAACAAAGGAATAATCATAACCAAAGCTTCTTGCGTCATTTTTTAGACCTCACCTTAAAAATGTTCTCTTTGTAGTATTTGAGCTCCCTTATACTCTCTCTAATATCATCCATGGCTCTATGTTTGTTTTCCTTTGTAGGTGCCTTCCTGTGATCTGTGAAACAAGCGATGATCATCATTCCTTAATAAAGAAACAACTCAATGAAATCGTACATAAGCGTGTTCCCATCCAAAAAAACAAATGGAGGAGCAATAACTTGTATAAATAGAGATTTAGAATCAGGATTGTAAAAAAAATAGTCAACAAAGAAGTTAGATCAAAATTTTAATTTAGCATATTTGTTCCTGTCTAAATTTCCTGAGGAAAAATTTAGTTGTCTTGGCAAAGTAGAAATTGACGATTTCATGAAGGCATACAATATGCTTCTGTTACCAGTTTCACTTCAATTTTGAATATGCAGTTCTTAGATCAAAGATAGAAATGCATTGTTTTCTCCACTCATCATCCGAACTTATGTGTTCATCAATATTCAGTACATGAGTTTGGTAAGTCATAACATTCAATTTATTTTTATAGTGGCTATGAGAATAACTTTTTCAGTTACAAATATTGATTTTTATAAAGTAAAATATTGGCAGGTTAAGCCACAAAAAGAAAAAGGGCCCAAGAAGAGACAGCATTAAGTGGTGATTGTTATATCCGTACAAAGCTAGGATCAGTCCGAATGAAGCATATGCACGGTGCAACTCAAATCATCAGTCTTGGGGGAAAAAAAATGAATACACATGCCACTAATCATCTTTTTCAATGGAGCAATTGTGTATAAAGAACTGAATTTCAGTATTTAGAAGTGAAGTGAAATATTTACCTCTTGGAAACCAACGAATGCACAAAGCTTTAATACTGCTCACATCAACAACAATATGAGAGAACATACCAGCCAGATCCGGCATGTATTTCTGAAAAGAAAATAAAAATATATATGGAGAATAAGAGGAAGTAGAAGATTGTTAACAAGGGAGATAATCAGATCAATTAGTGTTGTCATTCAACGTATATAGTGTGTAGAATGTGTCACTACGAATGTCCATGGCAATCCACAAAACTTATAAGCAATAAGCAAAACTGAAAAGATATAGAGTGGGGAAAGAAAGAAAAATGAAAATCTCTTACCTTTAGGAAAAGAAAGTCCATATATACAGAATTTCCTGCTAAAAGAGGTGTGTAGGTGCCAATGTGGCTCTTCACAAATCGTATAACCTGCATTATTAACAAATGCAATCATCAAGAAGAGGGGAAGAGAGAGAGAGAATGAGAAATAGGGCGAAGATGGCTGAGAAAGAACAGATCAAAGCATTCAAGCATTGTTCTCACTACATATAAAGAAACCATTAGTAAAGCATAGACAAATCTTTAGTAAGAGGCATAAATGGGCTCCAAAATTTAAAGATATTGCAAAAAACAAATTTGCTTTGACCTCATGAACTGTTATTGAGTAACTAGATCAAGGGTATTTTGAGGGTAAATTTCATGTACACCCCTTGTCATTAAGATCATTTTACATACATCCCTTTTGGCCTCAATTTGGTGAAGGAGATCCCTCTTGTCTCAAATCTTTCAATCCACTCTCTCCTGTTAATAAAACATTGGAGACCTTTCAGTCAAAAGTTCACCAATGTTTACTATGAATGAGATTACTACCTAATTATTTGAGTTTAGTGAGAAATCCCTGAAACTCAAAATCCATGGAAGTTAAAAATAACACAAAAGTACATATTACCTAAGAAGCACGGAAACGGACACAGACACGCGACACGACACGGACACGGATACGGGGACACACCAACTTCTAAAATTTGGTGGACACGGACACGGCAAATATATATATATATATTATAAAATTTAGAATTAAGAAAAAAAAATTCAAAATCCATAATATGATAAATATTAATTGATGTGTTTCAAAACTTTCAATATCTTGATAGTTCATACATATTTTGCACTTTATAAGCCCCTCTAAAAAAATATTGAGCATATATATGCACTTTTTGTAGGTGTTCGTGTCAGACACGTGTCCGACACGGACACGTGCGCGTTTGACACGGACACGTGTCCGACACGCGGACACGGATCCATTTTGTCGTGTCCGTGCTTCTTAGCATATTACCATTACTAGCATCAATATTGTCACTAGCCACATTATTCATATTCTTGTTGTGACAACATTGAGTTTCTAATTAGTGAAAGAGTCCAATATTTTAACACCTAAGGAACTTCTCACATTATATTACAACCAAAAGCCGAGTTGTAAAGCCAGAGGATGTCGATGAAACTTTTTTCCTTCTATGTTAAGGTGTATAGAGAACTTAGGAACCCAAAGGGCCATGGAGTAAATCATAGATGTGGTACACCCAACCACTAGAAAAAGTTGTCATTTTTCATTGTGTGGTTTTAAAATTGTATCATATCAAGATTTTGCCAGCTCTTGGTGCACATATTGAGGGGCACATAGTTTTGAGTGCCTGGTCTTTGGTAGTTTATGTTTAAACAACTCTCAAACATGAGTCTTCAATTAAAAACTTGCTTGGAATTTCTACTGTTAGGTACTCAGAAGTTAACCTTAGATGCATTTCAGTAACAAGATATGGCTAAGATGGCTAAGAAATATCATCAACAGTACATAACATCCCAAATAGAAAAAGAACTCCACACAATTAACTCTTACAAACCTGCTTTTCAGCTTCTCTTTCGCTAACTGTACTTAGGAGAGCTTTCTTTGTCAAACCTAGAATAATTGGACCAAATCAGCTAAATAACTAAAGAACAATCTGAGAATGCAAAAATTGTATTAAGCTAGTAGTTCCTACCACTAGCTGCATGATGAGTTTGACACCATTCTCCCATCTGATCTAAGCACTCTTTAGTTTGATGGATTACTATGTCAGGACCCTATAGAAGAGACCTTAAAAGATTACATGCGTATCCATTTGTACTTGGATATCGAAAAAGAATGTGGTGCATGATAGACATGATTACAACCAATGGGAAAAAATGTCCATGTTCAGACAGGTGAATATAAATATATACCAATTGCATATTTTATAAGATATGTACAAACAACCTCCTAGTCATTTTCTCACATGCACATTACTAACAAAAACTTTTGCATGAGTCATAATTCTAAGCCATGGTGACCCCAAGCAAAACAAGGTTAAAAAAAGCAAAGCATTTCACAACCAAGCCACCAAACTACAACTGAAAGAATATCCATTATTAATATAACACATAGTATATTAGAAGATTGAAGAAACTCCTTGCGTTTTTATATTCTACAAACTCAACTCCCTGCTACGGTCAAGTATACAATAAAGCACAGAATGTCCCCCTAGATCTGCTTTGATACATTCTGGTGTAACCACTTCTCAATTGGCACATGCTTAGTAATCAGTTGCTTTCCACTGTAACCTCATTATTCCTAGTGAGAACAAAAGAGATGGTCCACCCACCAGTTTCTTATCCACTTCTACAATACCAAGCAGATATAAGATAAAGAGATCGGCTACCTATAAAAAGCATAAGAAACTAATACCTAAAAGGATGTAACGAGTGCAACTAGCAGTCTAAGTTCAAAAGAATTATGCTAACCAGCAGAACAATTTCATATCTAAGCCATTCAAGAAGACATAAAGAAGAGAGACTGGTATCCATAATAAGTAATCACCAACAGCTTAGTTACAAAAATAAAACAGAAATAAATGTAAAATAACTAAACAAATAAACAAGATCATGAATCAAGGGGAAATTTTGTCAAAAAATTGCAATTTACCTCCACTAACTTGGTCATATTACCATCGGTAATTATACAAGCAATCTCCAGTATTCTATCAACTTCAATATTTAATCCTACAAGGAAGCAAAAGTATAGAATGAGAAACTGAAATAAGTAGTTAAAATAGAGATAAACAAACATGAATGGAAGGGCTCCCCTCATCATGACAAAAAGGTAGTTAAACTACCTTCGGTAGCACAAAGAACAGCTAGGGCATTACCAGTAAATGAACAATTAGGGTTATCCATACAAACTATCCATCTCAAGGCATACTCAAAATGGGAACATTATTTCCGTTGCACTATTGTATAAGCACTGCCTCTCTACACTTGCAAATTCTAGATATATGGATCACAATTTCCCATTTGGTCGTGTTGATAAAATTATATTTATACTGCCCATCCCATAAACCACTGGCCTATCTAAAGAATTTTTATAATAAGGGTTGCTCGTCAGGATTTTCTTATCATCATTTCTTTGCGATTGTGTCACCATATAATAAAAATTTCTTATACTACATACTATCACATCTTTAACTCTTTACTCAGCCGTAATGTACTCCCACTAACCCCCAATCCAACCAACATAACAGCAAAAAGTAAATGGGTAATTTTACCAGTCATTTCCATGTCAATCCACACAAGGGGCATTTTGTACTCTTCCATACTCTTCTCGCTTTTTCCTGCCCCAAGAAAACAAATATTGCTTAGCAGTTAATCACATCACCGTCATCAACAAATACAGCCGTTGTTGCTCCAGAAAATAGCGTTCCTTCTAATCAAACAAGAAAGGCAGTATCTCCTAATATTAGTACGGTTATTAAGGATTCTTTCACATCAAACGTCTGCAGACAGAAACAACAAGAATAAAATTCTTCATAGTTTTTCCTTTTTCTAAAGAACCAAACACAAAGACAAGGAAAGAAAACGTATTTTGGGATCCTTAGAAACCATACAACCGTCAAAAAAATAAAAAGACCGACAGTGACACAAATAAGACCGAAGAACTGACAATTTTATGAAACTGAAACGAACAGCAAGTAACTTGCTCAAGTGGGTAAGAGGGACAAAAGCCCCTAAAACGAGTGGCACGTGTTTGGGGTATACCTGTAGTGGTAAGTTCGGAGGAATAAGATGAAGAAGAAGAAGAAGAAGAAGAAGAAGAGGAGGAGGAGGAGGAGGAGGAGGATGCGACGGT
>JANZLC010000008.1:6076121-6102852 GCA_026413385.1 Erythroxylum gracilipes | reverse complement strand
ATCATGTATGCATGTACAGTAATTTCATGTGCACAATTGTGACTGTGTACCAATCCTATTATGCATGAACAATCCTAGGAACTGCCAATCTATCTCATCCTATGCCAATTTACTGTTCTACCCTTCCAATTGAGGGTGGGATGTTACATCAAGATTATTAGTTCACTTATACATAGGCATGTAATCTTTGATTCCTTGAAGGTATCTCATCACCTTTTTGGCAACTCTCCAGTGATTTATAGCTAAGTTACTATGATATCTTCCCAACATTCCAACAATAAATACAATGTCAGGTCTTGTACAAGCCTGAGCATACATTAGGCTCCCTACTTAGATGCATATGGAATATTTTTCATTTGTTCCATTTTAAGCTCATTTTTTGGGCACTGGTTTAAATTGAACCTATCACCCTTCACAATAGGTGCTATACTTGGTAAACAATTTTTCATCCAAAATCTCTCTAAGATCTTATTGATATAAGTTTCTTACGATAGACCCAAAATATATTGAGATTTGTCCCTATAGATCTTAATGCCAATGATAAAAGATGCCCTACCTATATCATTCACATCAAAATTCTTAGAAAGAAATTGTTTCACCTCATATAGCAAACCCTTATCATTGGTGGCAAGTAGAATATCATCCACGTATAAAATAAGAAAACAAGTTTTACTCCCTCTAATTTTTTGATATATGCATTGATCCATGATATTCTTTACAAAAACAAATGAAGAGATAATATCGTGGAATTTCAAATACCATTGACGAGAGACTTGTTTCAATCCATATATGGATTCCTTAAGCTTGCATACCAAATGTTCATTATCACTAGAGGAGAATCCATCTAGTTGTTTCACATAAACCTCTTCCTCTAGATCTCCATTTAGGAACATTGTTGTTACATCCATTTGATGCAGTTTCAAATCAAAATAGGCAACCAATGCTATAATTACTCGTAAGGAATCCTTCTTAGATACAGGAGAAAAGGTCTCTGTGTAATTAATTCCCTCTTATTGAGGAAATCCTTTGGTAACAAGTCTAGTTTTATATCTTTCAATGTTACCTAATGAGTCCCTTTTTGTCTTGAAGACCCATTTACATCCAATGGCCTTTGTACCATTAGCCCACTTGAGAAGATTCCAGACATTGTTAGATGCCATATAATTAATCTCATCGTACAATTGAGATTCATTGCAACTCATGGCTTGTGAAAACATTTCAGGGTATTTTTGGCTCCAATATTATAGTCAACTTCTTGTAGATACACAATGTAATCACTAGGTATTACTGATTTCTTATCTTTAGTAGATCTTTTTAATGTTATATTAGCACCCTCTTGAGGAGTAGCTTGTACAACTGGTTACTCAACAACCTCTAGTGATTGCTAAATAATCGGATCTACTAGATTTTCATCAACAACTTGTGGAACTTTAATGATTGGTTGTTCAACACCCGTTTAACTTTAAGGAATGATATGAATGACAATTAATATATTGCTTGAAGTAAGAGTTTGTATTTCACAATGATCTTTCTCAAGAACTAAGCCTGAGATTGATCACTCCCAATAATCAAGTCATTCTTAAAAAACTTTGCATTTCTTAATTCCACAAACCTAGTACTATGAGATGGTCATACAATAAAATTGGTACCCTTTAGACCTTTCAGCATATCTAATGAAATATCCACTTATAGTCCTCAAACGTGTAAATGTTGCAAGCTCGGTTTCCAACATTTCCATAACTCAAATGGTGTTTTTTGGAACAACCTTGGTTGGAACTCGATTTAATATATACTCTGTCAATTTAAGAGCTTAAGTCCATAAAGATTTAGGAAGCTTAGAATTGCTAAGCATACTCCGCACCATGTCAAATAATGCTAGGTTTTTTCTTTCTGTTACATTATTTTCGTCCAGAGACCCAGGCAGGCATGGTATATTGAGCTATTATCCCATGCTCATGAAGAAACTTCACAAATGGACTAGGTGCTTGTCCATCCTTAGTGTATCTAACATAAAATTTTCCACCTCTATTTGATCTTACAATCTTTATTTGCTTACCTCATTATCTCTTACTTTCGTTTTAAATACCTTAAAGGAATCTAATGTTTCATTCTTATTATGAAGCAAGTAAAGGTATATATATAGCGAGTAATCATCTATTAATGAGACGAAGTGTTTCTGACCATACGAGTCTATTTCTAAACTACAAATGTCTGTATGCATGATCTCTAATATGTTTGAACTCCTCTTGGCACCTTTCTTTGTCATGTTGGTGTGCTTTCCCTTTATACAGTCCACACAAACATCAAAGTCAGTAAAATCCAGAGTATTAAGTACTCTATCATTCACTAATTTTTTAATTCTTTCAAGGGAAATATGTCCCAATCTTCTATGCCACAACATGAAGTGTTCATTTATAACACATCTTTTAATACCAACATTATTATGGACATGCATTGTATTGTTGAAAAAATTTCCTTGCAAATTAATTTAGAAAAGACAATTATTGTACCATTCCCAATAAGATCAGATCCATGATATAAACCCAATAAAGTATTTGAAAAGTTAAAAGAATATCTCAAAGGTACAACTCTTGAATCTGAAATCAAATTTCTAGAGAAACTTGGAATATAAAATGTTCTTTCCAAATTCAAAACAAAACTAGAATTCAAAACTAATTACCATATCCCAACAACTTCCATAAGTGAACGCATCTTGTTGCCTGAATAGATGCACTATTTACTGTCCACTGGCTTCCTATAGTTTAGAAAACCCTGCAAGGTATTGGAAATATGGATTATAGAACTACAATCAATCAACCAAGTGTTATAACAAACATAAACCATATTAGATTCATAACAAACAAGTAAGATTAAAATACCTTTCTTCGTAAGCCAAGCCTTAAATTTGGAACAATCTTTCTTTATGTGCCCTTTCTTTTTGTAGAAGTGACACTTAGGATTGAAATCCTTTTTGATCTCAGTATAGATTGGTATTTTACCCTTTCCTTTTGTCTGGCTTACCCTCTATTCCTCTCTTCTGTGGCCATATGTGCACTTTCACTCAATTCAATTACAAACCCCCCTTCCTCTTGAACACACATGGTCAACAGTTCATTGATAGACCATTTATCCTTACATGTGTTGTAAGAGATTTTAAAGGGTCCATATTAAGGTGGAAGGAATTAAGTATATAATGCACAAGGAAAGACTCAGACATCTCAACCTCAAGAGACCTTTGCTGAGCTGCAATGTCCCTTATTTACGTGATGCACTTATGCACACCTCTAACACTTGTGAGCTTTATTGATAATAACTTGGTCATTAAGATGTTGGCTAAGGCCTTATTTGAAGATTCAAATTGTTCATCAATAGCCTTCAATAGATCCTTAAAATGATCACACTCTCCAATAGAACCACGAATACTAACATGAATTTTGGTCTTTATATACATCGTGCTAAGGCGATTACCTCGCTCCTAACGTTTATAAAGAGCAATTTCAGCCCGAGTGCTAGTTTCAATAGGTGCAAGTAGTTCATCTTTCCAGATAGCATAATCAATGTTCATCCACCTTAATTGGAGGAGAATCTTCTTTTTCTATATTTTATAGTTATCACCATTCAATTCGAAAATATCACATTGAATATCAGAAAAGTTCACAGGTTGAATAACTGCACAAAATTCAAATAAACATGCTTATTTCACTACATCTTTTAAGAAAATAAACATATATCATGTTTTACCAATGTTAAAACATGCAATCATATTTTATATGTGAATCATATAACATAAATTTTAATTAAATACATAACCTTTATGATGAAGCTATCAAATTATATTTCTTTTCTTAATAGCTGTGGGTAAATTAAGAAAATCATCCTAATTAACCATGCAAATATAATAAATATTCATGTGGGATAAAATTTATTATATTTGAATATGATTAATTACAATTTGTGTCATTTTAATAGAAGTGATTTAGAGCGCTTAATATACAATTGCTCTTAATCAAAGATGTTCTAGCAAATCTTCAACTAATTAAAATTATATTAATCACATGACACCTCATTTTATGCAAAATATTAATAATAAAGGTTCCACATGATACTTTAAAACTAATTAATCATGCATCAATATCATATATTTTCATTAAAAAAACATATACATGAATTTAAATCAAACAATGATTTAAATCATTCAATTCAACAAAAGTGTACTAATTTGTCAAAGCTAAAATATTTATGAGTCCAATATGTAAATACAATAAAAAAATAAAGCTTTCATGATGGGTGCCCCACGTAAAACAAAGTCTTGTTTTCTCTCATGTAAATGCATTAAACAATTAAAAGATGGTAGGTCCCCATGAAAAATATGTCCAGAAAATTGTTATGGAACTCGTATTCAACAAAAATGAAAAATGTTGTTCAACGTCTTTAACCTTCAGCTGGGTCAACTCAACCCGGATCCAACCCATTTTATAAATCCTTCTATATCTTGGCCTCTAAAACTCTGTTTTTGATGATTCAAAAGTCATTTTAAACAGAATTGGATTTCCTCATATATGCAAGAGTCATTCCACAATATATTGACTCTAACAACATCAATATTTGCAACAAAAAAGTCGTTCATCTATACATATAATCACAAAAATTCAACCATATCAAGGCAGAGGTAAATTAGCTCTAATACCAACTGTTAGACATGAGAATAAACCATATATATGTCTATTACAATAAAAATGAAAATGCAGAATTTTAATCTCTTACCCCCTGCCATTGACGTTGAGATTCGAATGGGTTTGAGGACCCTTCTAAACTTTTAGCAGATGCAATTAGATGGTGGGTGCAAAAATAATGCCAAACTTAGGGACCCAATACCATGTACCACGTTTTTATACTCCCTGTTGTCTTCCCATCAAAACAACAGAAGGAGACATCTGGCGGTGAACGGACTTGAGGTTTCACAAATAAACTCAACAGATATGACCCATCACAATAGGGAAACTACTGAGTAACCACCCATAGACAACACCTACTCCTTGAGTGAAATCATGAAATGGCTTCTGGATGTTGTAGCCTCTTCCCACATAACACCAAATATCACCGTCCTTGACTCCGTTCAACCATTACATAATCCTATTCAAGTGATCATTGGAAATGGTAATACTCTTCCCATATCTTCTAACGGTTCCTTAACTTTGCCTACACTTGTTGACCCTTACATTTACGTAAAATTCTTGTCGTACCTAATCTTATTGCAAACTTATTTTATGTTGCAAAATTTGTTATAGAAATTTCTTGCTTAATTGAATTTAATTCTTATGGATATGTAGTGAAGAATCTTTTCAACAAGATTTCCCTAGTTACAGGAAACATCCGTAACAATCTCTATCCTCTGAAGATTTCTTGGTCATCCATGTAATAACACCCTTCTAAAATTATTTTCATCACTTCAAAGGTCTCCTATCTTTAAGGCAAATGTAGTTGTCTTCATTTTTCAACTTCTACATGAGTATGTTCTAAACTCCTTGAACTTATTCACTATGATATCTGGGAATCGCAACCACATTTCTATATCACGATAATATTTTATAATTATTTTTCATAATTTTAGTCAATACATTAGAATTTTTCCTTTTGAAATTAAGTTTCAAGCATTACAAAAATTTCAATCATTCAAAGCTATTTTTGAAAATTTATTCTCCAACAAAATTAAAATGTTGCAATGTGACGGAGCTTTTGAACTCACCAAATGATCATTTGCTCATTTTCTTACTACTTATGAACTTGTCTTACATATCTCTGGTACCCCAAAATAAAATAGACTCGTTGAACATAAAATCTGTCGCATTATCGAAACCAATATTACCCTTCTCACTCCTTGCTTGTTGAAATTTTTGAACATAAACGATAAAAAAAGAGTAAGCAGAGAAGATGAGAATAATGAGATAAAAGGAAATGATATTAACTCACACACTTAATTAAATCATCAGAATAAGGCCTTATATAAGGCTTACGCATAGTGGACATCATGGGTCACAAAAGCATTAATAAAAACTACCCACTACTACTACCATGACTCAACAACTTAGCAATAATTTACTGACTTCCTAAAGACTCAGACAACTAAATAACCTTGCTAAACATGTGATATAAATCAAATTAATTCTTAACACCTCCCCTTAAGCTGAACTTTGCAGAATTCAGTTTAGGAAACAAATTGACAACTTTGGCTAAGTCAACTCTTGCACAACTTCTTTTACACGACAATTCAAATTTTCTAGAGCACTTCTTCCCTTCTTTAGAATTGTTTCCTAAACTGAATTCTATAGAGTTCAGTTTAAGGGAAGGTGTTAAGAATTAGTTTGATTTATATCACATGTTTAGCAAGGTTATTTAGTTGTCCGAGTCTTTAGGAAGTCAGTAAATTATTGCTAAGTTGTTGAGTCATGGCAGTAGTAGTGGGTAGTTTTTATTAATGCTTTTGTGACCCATGTTGTCCACTATGTGTAAGCCTTATATAAGGCCTTGTTCTGATGATTTAATTTAAGTGTATGAGTTAATATCATTTCCTTTTATCTCATTGCTCTCTTCTTCTCTGCTCACTCTTTTTTTTTCAACATGGTATCAAAGCCATAGATCCTTGAGTGACTGTGAGATTGAGTGAAAAAAAAATTCTTCCAATGGAGACTAGCAATTCAGCTACTCTCCTACCCTCAAATTTCAATGGTGAAAACTATCAAGTATGGGTTGTCAAGATGAAAGCTCATTTAAGAGGTCTCGATTTATGGCAATGGGTGGAAGAAGAAAGGGAATTACCAGCCTTGGGAAATAATTCAACACTAAATCAAATAAGAGCTTATGAAGAAGAAGCAGCAAAAGGCCCAAGAGTGTTATCCATTATTTTCTCTGCAGTTTCAGAATCGGTTTTCACAAGAATTATGACTTGTGAAACAGCTAAAAACGCTTGGATATGCTGAAAGAATTATATCAAGGCAATGAAAGAATGAAGAAGATGCAAGTTTTAAACCTCAAAAGAGATTTTGTAGCTTTGAGCATGAAAGAACATGAGAGCATACAAGAATATTCTGATCGATTGATGACTTTGGTGAACAAAATACAGCTTTTAGGGGAGGATCTATCCGAGAGCAAAATTGTAGAAAAGATTTTCATAAATTTGCCCGAAAAATTTGAGGCGAAAATTTCATCTCTTGAAGATTTAAGAGATATTAATGATTTAACTTTATCCGAATTGATTAATGCTTTGCAGGCATAGGAGCAAAGAAGGGCCATACAGAAAGTTGAAACTGAGCAAATCAATGAAAGAGTTCTTCTAGCCAAATCGTTAAAAGGAAAAGGTACATTTCTTTAATGTGATCATTGTAAGAAGCCAAGGTATGAAGAGAAAGATTGTTGGCATAAGGGAAAACCTCAATGTTTTAACTGTAAAATATTTGGACACCTACAGAAAAATTGCAAACTGAAAAAGGAGCAAGTAAATGTGGTGGAGTTGGTTGGTGAAGAAACTCTTTTTTGAGAGTTGGTGAGATGTGCACTAAGATGTTTTTGGAGAAACGTGCTCCAATGATTGTAGGTTGGTGAGAAGGGTATCAACAAGATGATGAGATGTGCATCAATAGGTGAAGAGAAGTGCTTCATATAATATTCTAAAGACGGGGAGAAGTGCTCCAGAAAATTTGAATTGCCATGTAAAAGAAGTTGTGCAAGAGTTGACTTAGCCAAAGTTGTCAATTTGTTTCCTAAACTGAATTCTGCAGAGTTCAATTTAAGAGAAGGTGTTAAGAATTAGTTTGATTTATGTCACATATTTAGCAAGGTTATTTAATTGTCCGAGTTTTTAGGAAGTCAGTAAATTATTGCTAAGTTGTTGAATCATGGTAGTAGTAGTGGGTAGTTTTTATTAATGCTTTGTGACCCATGTTGTTTACTGTGCGTAAGTCTTATATAAGGTCTTGTTCTGATGATTTAATTTAAGTGTATGAGTTAATATCATTTCCTTTTATCTCATTGTTCTCATCTTCTCTGCTTACTATTTTTTTTTATCATTTATGTTCAAAAATTTCAACACTGCTCTCCTCCCAAACATTTATGGTTTGATGTCTTTTCAACTGTTGTTTACCTCATCAACCTTTTACCATCACTTGTTCTCAATTTCAAATCTCCACATGAACTTTGTTCCATTCACCTCGTAACCTTGATCATCTTTGAATTTTTGGTTGAACTTAGCTTTTCTTTTCTTGATCAAAATTGAACTGATAAACTCCTACAAAAATATGTTCAATGTACCTTCCTTGACTATGCTCCCAATTACAAAGGATATTGCTATTTTGATCCTTCCACAAACAAAATCTACATCTCCCAGACATATTACATATCTTGAAGCCCAATTCCTTAATTTACTACACATCTCTCCCTCTTCTCCTACCACTTCTCTACCTTTGGTACATTTTTTCCTACCACCTGCTACTTCCCATACTGTATCAACTGTTTCTACTACTCCCGACCCACCCACTCCTTCGTTCACCACTTCCTGACTTCTCCACCACCCACATCATCCTCTGATCCCTTGATTATTCTTAATCAGATTTGCACTCGTAAATTGAAAATATTCCCTGATCACATTGTTTACAACACATCAACTTCAAACCCAGATGGCATGTTATTGGTTGCATGAGTTCATGTTTTGCACTTAACCAGCCGCATTCTTTTGGAGATATTAAGTGCATATTTTGCAAACTGCAATATGTTCTTTTTTTCCTTCAAAAGAAGGAAAAAAAAGAATACGAGATAATGTGTATTTTGTTATCTTTATACAATAAATAATGTTCTTGGTAGTTGTTCTTTCTGAAATATTCTTTCTTCTAAACATAGAAAAAAGATCAATAATGTGAATATACTAAGAAGAGACCCGGTAGATAGAGAACAGATTATTTGTTCCTGATATTTCGTTTCTATCGTATTTTATGAACAACTATATGCTAATGGAACAGGTCTGATCTGAACTGCATTTTCTTGTTATATTAATAAACAAGATAGAGACTGATGTGGATTTACCCGAAAATTACTTTGCAGCCGCAAGATACTGATTCGTGTTAAATGGCCGTCTTTTCCAAGGCATCACACAGAGCCTACTTTGTCGCCGCCTGTAACAAATCTTACCTGACATACTGAGAATAGATTCATAGAACCAAATCTCCATAACTAAATATCAAAGATCCCTGGAAACTAATGTTTGGACAGTGGGCATTGGGCAACAGTACAACTCTCCACCTCACCTATGCTTCATTTAAAAGGTCTGTCATCGGTTTAAGGATATTTATTAAACAGTTCCTTTTGGAGAGCATCAGTGACAAGAGTTGCAAGACCTCCCAATGCAGGAATCGACACAAAATTCCGAAATCAATGTAGCATCTTAAGGAACTCTTGGAACTAAAAAGTTCCTTCTATGTCATGATCACAGATTACCAAACTACCAATGACAGGATCCGTTAACCTTGGAAAGACACTTTCTTTGTGGCTCAAATTGGTGGGGTTTACAGCCCCACTGTTTTAGCCAGGAAGTTTGTAGATTGCTTGGTGTAACAATGAATCCTTTTCAAAATTTATGCATCTGTTCCTATCAACTCACTGGAAAGTACGACGAAAGACAAGAGTTCAGGGTCTGATCATACACTAACTGGAACATTAGTATCTCTCTTCCCACTGCAAGTACATTTTTATAGAAACGAGTTTGAACAGAAGAAAACTTTAAAAAGTGAACGCATGTCAACTACAGACAAAACTATTAGAATACATTAGTACAGTTACGTGAAATAGACAACGTTTGCTTAACAAAGACAAACAGAAAAAGTGGGAGGGTGCTCTACCTTTTGCGTGGTTTATAAAGAACAACCGTCACATATTTGGATTGGAACCTATGAGTCATTCCCAAAGCAATTAGAGACTGAGATGCGCGTCCTTTCTCAATAAAAAGGTGGTTAAGTACAACATGCTGCTGTTTCGAAGAAGAAGCTTCGTCTGTGTTATCCATATCAAGCAAAGTTAGACGCAGCTGTGGTGGAACTACTGCAGGCTCCTTCGCAAAATCTTCCTCAGCTGGAAGAGTCTGACTGTAGGTGTTGTCTGGAGATGGCGGAGCCTCAAACTGTGTTACGCTATCCAGATTTTCTGGCACGTCGTCCTACATGAAAAATCAAAACTCCTTCAGAAACTAGGAAGTTTATGGCCAAAACAGTAGGCGTTGAATATTTCCAGCACTTATCTATGAAAGAATTGGTTGCACATGCATCCATGTTGCCAGCTCTTTTGTCATAAAAGTGATTATAAATTCTTAAGCAATAGTAGCATGTAAAGAATAAAGAAGCAGCTACACAAAGATAATAAAAATACTCCCTGCCTCTAAGGCCACTACAATAGGAACAGAAAGGGCCAAAGCTGTCAAATGAAGTAAGAATGTTTAACTAAAAGTTTTGTTCTGCACTATTCAAACTCCCAAAATGCATTAGAGACTATGCAACCCCTCTGCAAGTGAAGGTGAAAATCTAGGTGCGTTTCCCGTGTTATTGCATATGTTGAATATGGTTTGTCTTCGCTATCTTTCCCATCTATCTTATGATATCTCAGAAGGAAGAACAAGCACACTCAAGAACCATACTGAAAGAATACAAGCTCATAGTTAAGGTGCCTCAAATGCCGGCCAGTGCCAAAGAACGATGCTTACATTAACGTCAAGAAGATTACAGAAATGACCCACTTCATCGGCCACATAAGGAAGATCTGGAATATATCTCCACTCTCCGTCCACAATGAACTTGTAATGGTATACACCTTCTGGGAGGACTAAAAGAATAGAATGATCCATACCAGATCTTTGTAATTGCTTCCTGCAACCACAGACAGTATCCCCAATCGTTACATGCTGATTGATAGTCATAAGTCTCCACTATATTCACAAAGAATTAATTAGTTGAAAGTTGCCTTGATGCCCAGTTGTCCCAAGATCCCTCCACATACACATCAGAACCACCAGAATTCCAGGTAATAATGATAGGGATTCCTTGTTCAGTGGTATAATCAACCATTCCGTGAGACTCATTTCCCCACATTTGATTAAGGTGAGTGGGGCCATCAGTCCTTTGTAAGGGAACAACAGGAACCTGCAAACGCACAAATGAACTACAGCAAATCAGGTATAAGGCAAATTACCCAGGGAGATGTAGACAAGATCCTTGGGTTATAACCATCTGAATAACATTCAGTTTACCACCAAGTTCCTCAGTGATCCGTAGATCTAGAATTCCTTGCATTTATATTTTTCTCCAAGGATCTCCTCATTCCAAAAGAAGAATCTGATTCATCAGATTATATTCCAAATATAATGGCGGGGAGTAGAAATATCTAAAAGTGCTTACATCCTCCCCACCTGTCCAATTAGTCATTCACACGCACAATGCAATGAATTAGAGATGATCGAACTCATCTAATGCAACTTTGACATGTTTTTGACAGTAGCAAAATTACCAGTGAATTAGCAGACGATACACACTTTGACAAGCGTTGTATATTTCAAAGAACTCCAAATATTTCATTAAGTGAGATAAAAGAACTCAGAAGAAATAGATTTTGAAATCTACGTCCCTGCAGTTAAAGACCTTTGATGGTAACTAACCAGAACAAACCTTGCATACAACAAAAATTGATACAACCAGAAAGAGTAGGTGCACATGTACAATAGTCAAGACAAAAAACTTGTCATATGAAAGAAATAAACTACCTTAAAAACAAAGCTAATAAGTTCCTTATTTTAATACAAGTCAGGAGTGCATTTTTTACAACCTTTCCCTAGTCAAGCACTTTGAACCTATTGAAACTTTCCAACTTTTTGAATTTGCATGAACAGATAAATTGACAAACCCAAGAGTCGCGTTGGATAGAAATCCAATGTGGAAAAATGAGTCCCAGAATTCCAGCACATCTCACAATCATTTTCATGTTATCTAGTAGCTCCCACTATGCCAACCCTAAAAGGCCAAACATCACTTTCCAACAGTCATTTTCCTCATTTGTTTTCATCTAATATAAAGAATCTTAGCATCCCAAAATCAAACAATGTATAAGCTCATCTCCTCAATAATTTTACAAAGATCAGAACATAATTATCCCTCTCTAGCTACATAGAACCCATCAACCAAGCCAGTTAACCCTACCACTTGCAAGCTTCAAGTCAATTCTTAGAAATAAACGCACAAAGCCCAGATAGGCATCATCATTTTCAAAATAATAGCTAAATGCCCTTAATTGGTATGTTCCAAGTTGGAAAGCGACAATAAGGAAAATAAGCATAAGAGTGGATTATGAACGCATACTTGTAAAATCAAGTCAACAGTTAAATTGGAGTTTGCCACATGTTCAATTCTATATGGAGTGCTGAATGAATGCCCTTGAATAATGTTTTTAAGTAAGAGTGGTGAGATGCAATTACAATGGGAATCGAGGTAGAAAAGTTAAGTATGAGATCCATGTGATTGTCATCTTTGTAGAAGTTATCGCAGCAGTTTGCTTGAAAATGCATTCAAATACCTAGCTGGTTTTCAAGTCAAATATAAGCATGACACGAGCACTTAATAATACTAAGATTAAACAGTACTTAAATCTGCTATTAATAGTCAGATGTAAGGAATGAATCAGAAGTCAAAAGTATGGCGTGAGATCAAAATAAAATATGAAAACGCAAAACACTTGATTTAAAGAAGACGGGTAATACTTTTAACAATACAAGAGGACATTGTAACCAGGCAACCAATTCATAAATTCATTCAACCAAAGAAACAGTATGTCTGCTGCAAAGATTTCACATAATTGTTTGCTTAATCATGGACTTATCTTCTAATTTTCTTTTCCAACTCTTTCAACAGCAATCCAGTAGAGTTAGCATAGTCAGCAACATGCCAATAAGCATTCAAATCCTTTTGTTATTAACCCATGTACAAGAAACAAAATGGCTAATTTATCAACACCAGGGAAAACAGAAAAAGAAACAAACAATTCAAGCTCCTAATTCCTAAACAAAGAGGTGACGGCCCTAATCTCAGATATCGAAACAAGCACCAAAAATCAACAGAACTTGATCCAATCACAGTTCAAAAACAATGAATTGAATACTAGCTTAACTTGTTGATACCAAACCAATTAATTAATCACCAAAAAGAAAAAGATATTAACCTGAGGAGCGAACAAGTGAGGGGAATTAGAACGAGCAGGGCTATGTGGAGGACTAACACTGGCAGACATGGACTCTAAAGACGCTACACTCCGACCACCGTTGTGCAAGATGCCAACTTGCTGGGATTCATCTCTGAATCCATCTTCTTCTCTCCCATTCGCATTTCCCATCCCTTTTCCTTCCTAAGAACAATAGCCTTTGGCAAAACACGCTTCAAAACTGAAACTTCCAAGTCTTCAACTTCTTTCAATCAACGTAAGTCTCTTCTCTCTCTCTCTCCTATATATATATATATAGACAGATCTAAGCCAAAGCCAAGGTACATGAAATGAAAGGCTGTATATTTACGATTTCATAATCTTCTTCTACGTTTAATACGGAAAGAAAATGATGATGATTGCAGGTACAGAACATTGGATAAGAAGAAAAGACGTGTGTTGTGATTGATAAGATGTTGACCTCTCTTTGCTTCTTCTTATTCTTTTTTTACTACTGCTTGCCTTTTTATACTACTACAAAGCAAAGTGTGCCGTTTTAATCTTATAGATGAGAAAGGTGGATTGGATTAGATGAGGAGTGAATAAGGTGGGCCCATGTAAAAGTGGGTCTTTTTAGAATAGATGAAAATTGAGGAACATATATGTTTTTCTACTTTTGCTGTTAAATTTATCACATTCACATATTTATGTAAATTTCACATAAATGTGTGGATAAAATAAGTTAAAATAATATCGGAATACTAAAAATGGAACAGATGATCTGACCCCGTAAAATAGGAAGGTGTATATTATTCTGCTTTCACTGTTTCAATACTGTATTAACTTATCTTATCTACATATCTATGTAAGTCTCACATAAATATGTGAATAAGATAAGTTAGAATAGCAAAAATAGAACAAGTGATATGTAAAACAAGATTAGAATTGAGTTAACCTGCTTCGCCTCTAGAAGGCACAACTACCAACCAAATTGATTCATAAATGAATTAATATATTTAAAAATGCCTAAAATTTTAATATTATTATAATTTTAAATAATTAATCAATTAATATTAAATTAAAAATCTTGAAATTTTTTTATTATTTCTATTTAATTTTATCCACATTTATATGAAAACAGAATAATAATTAGTTTATGGAACGGTTCATTTTTCGCTTCTTAGAATGATTACTGAATTTGATGCGATCTTCTGACGTGGAATGTTAGAAAATAAATGTCGTATATTGTAGGGGTCCATCTACCACGTGACCATGACTGTGACTTTGCTAATTCAAACAAGATGCTGACAAGGAAGATTGGAATGAGATACTCCACGTATGTCCAAAATTCAACGTTATAGTAATTAGAAATGACAAAATCTTGATTCAACTCAAAACGTGTCAAATTATATCGGACCGAAGGAGACCCAGACCCGACCCGGTTCAACCTGTTGGTAACGTTGATTTATGGTCTCATTGCTAACAAGCTCCTTGGGAAACTTTGGTTTGATTCAATTAGAAATTGTCCTACTTTTATATAATTCTTTTCCTCTTAAACCCCCCACGCTACTCCACCACAATCATCAGGTTATTGATACATAATAATCCAACTGCAATTTTTCATTACATAAAAGGTAAGAGTGGCCTAACCATGGAAAATTTACCCGTTTCATACAACTTCCAAGACAAAATAGACGCCCGACTTGGGTGGAAATCAGACAAGTCACAATGGAGCAGATCTAGGTCCACAAGCGTTAGAAATTTATATGATGCGACATGGACGATAAGAATCAAGAAATCCACTAAACATGCAATCTACTGGTCCTTGCAGAATCAACAAAATCTGATCAATGGATAACGGGCTTGAGAGGATGAGCTCTTAAATTTGACAAGTCAAGTTGAGAATCAAGCTCTTCATCAAGTTCACCAACTACACTTCTGCAAAGAATTCAAGAGCAGAAGTCTTTGTAACAAAGGAACTAGTATAAATTTTCCCATAGTGGCATATATAACATTGTAATGTAAAGGTAAAAGTATATGTTTGTGGCAGAATTTACATGTTGTCACCTCGTATTATGTACAAACCCAGTACAAGTTGTGTAACACCTTCCTGCATGGTAGTGAACAAGCTGTTTTTAGCACTAATTATCATGTTGCCTAGCTATACACACATAATGACACTTAGGTAAAATATAGCCACGTAAACAGAATCCAATTTCTACAATAGCATACTTCCCTTTTTATGATAAATTTAGGTGTCAAGATGGTCAAAAAAAATGAAAATGAAATATGAAGCTTGATGACCACGGATACAAACCTTGGTGGAGTAAACACGTTCATGGGATTCATCGAGAATAATATTTGTAGCCTGGTCAAAACCCTTCAAAACCCCCTGTATTGAAATGAAAAACATTGAAATAAAAGCAAAAATGTTGACTTTCACAGTAAAAGATAACATGAAATGAATAGCACAACATACCACTATATTGCGGCCATCATTTGTGATAACCGAAATTGTCTCTGTGCAAAAGGAAGTAGTTTGAAACATGACTAAATTAAAAAATGAAGGCCAGTACAAATTCACCAAAATAACTTGAATGCAATGAAACATTGAGTATTTATCAACTCTTCCTTTCATCATAATTCAGCAAATCATTAAAGGCCGTTTCAGAAAGTTCCAAACGCTTGCTAAACAAGCCAAGGCATACACTTGACTCCGCAAGCTTGTATTGTTAAGTAACTTCTCAATGGAATAAATTTTATACACATATGTACCATCTTTCCAGAATTCTATGGAACTTTTCGGTTGAAAATTTATTCTAATAACAACCTTTAGTTCAGAATTTAAACCGCAATTACAAATTCTTCAAGTTCATAACATGGTGAAAAATTCGGAAAAAACTTCGAACAAAACATGAAGTAACATTAACTTACAAGAGAATAATAAATTAAAACAAAATAGTCAAAAGCAAACTTACGATCAACGAGAGACTCAAGTCCAGGTCCTCCAGACATTACTTCCTGATTCAATACAAAAGAAAATTCAAACCCTACAACGATCAGATATAGCTGCAATTGAATGAGAATAAAACCCTAACAACAAAAATGCTTCCAAATGAAATGAAATAGAATCGACACACAGAAAAGGTAGAATGGAGGGGGTCAGAAGCCTAACCTGAGAAGAGAAGAGAAAAGAAGAAAAGAGAAAGAAAAGTAACCGTGGTGCAGGGATCGCCGATTATAGAACTGAGATTAAACCCCGAAACACTTACTACTGTTGGACACAGAAGGGGAAAAGATCAAGTGATAGGCTTCTCTATCTAAGTTTGGGCCCAACGGTTGAACAAGTAATAGGCTTGCCAACTGATTATATGCCAATCAAAGTCCAAACTATAGTGTTATACTAAGCTTCTGTTTAGTTGGGTTTATACCAGTAAAATTTTTATCAGTAGAGTTTTTTTTTTCTGTAGATCTTTTTTAAGAATAAATTTTTTAAGAAGCCAGTTGACCGTTTGGCTGTCATTTAAAAAAGAGTTTTTTTGAAAGAGCTTCATATAGAAGACTGTTTGACAACATAAAAATAAAAAGCACTTTTAATTTTAACTATATTTTTTTATAATAAAAATTATTTATGCATATAGATATTATTTAAAGTATATTAAACAATATGCAAGACACAATATATTAATTATTATATAATTTTAAGTCATATAAAACAAAAATGAAAATATATCTAACCAAATCTTTTATATAGATTATAACATAAGCAAAACTAATATAAAAAATAAATATTAAAATATATATAAAAAAAGCCAAATAATAGATTTGTAAGAAAAACGTGAAGATGAGTTTGTGGGTACTGTGAGAATTATATGTAAAATATAAGGACAAAAGAGACTAAAAAATAGGCTTATTAATTGATCTAAAAATCTACCAAAAAAAATCATTTCAGAGGCTTTTTTGAAAAGTTCCAAATTTGAGCTTCTTAAAAAGCTGTATTTTGACTGTCAAAAAAGTCATATCTATTAAAAAAGTACTTTTTTATTTTATAGTTAAACACCTATTTTATAAAAAAAAGTTTTTGTGATGAAAAAAAGTTCTTATTAACCTCTCAAAAACCCATCCAAACGGTCATTAAACCTGACTAATCGGCAAAGCTAATAAGAATCACTTAATATTAGTTTCTATTGATTTCAAAATGGCATTGTATTTTAGTTAAGAATTTTAATATTATATTATATTAAAATTATATAACAAATAATAATTTTAAAATTTAAAAGTTAAAATTTAAAATTTAAAAAATCAAATCAGCTTATCAAATTCTATTAATATTACACAAAACAATACAATTGATTGTTTAATTTACCTAACCTTGAACTTGTTCCAATATGAAATTGGTTAAATTGAAGAAAATTATGATCCTTTGTACTCTTTTCATTATTGAGATAATAAATTTAAAAATGTAAACTTTCTAAAATTTTCAATTTAATCATTAATTTTTCAAAATTCGTACAAATCAAGTTAAGACATTGTTTTTGCGAACATGACTAACAGATGAATATCAACGTAGCATTTAATAAATACACCACATCAATAAAAAAACATTTTGATCTAATTTATATAAAATTTTAAAAATTAGTTATTAAATTATAAACTTTAAATAGCTCGACATTAAATTTTTAAAAAATATTAAAAGATTAAACATTATTTAATTATAGCTAAACAAGACAATTTTGAAACAATGTTGTACATTTCCTAGTATTATTGCTTCACCAAATAGGTTGCAAGTGTCAAACTTGCAGTTATCACATAATTGATTTGTTTTGATAGAGGAGGAAGCTCCTTGTCCTAGTCTCTTAATGGGGCTACCATTACAAATGACAATGCTCCTTGTCCTAGTCTCTTAATGGGGCTACCATTACAAGGGACAACACTTGAAAACTCCCCCCTAAAGGGAGGATAATTTCAATAACATTATAAAATCCTTTCTGTTCATCAACTTCCAATGCTTCGTCAACACTCTGCAAATATTCACCGTAAGGTTCTATGCAAATAGCTTCATAACTAAATTGAAGCAGGCATTAGTAGTGGTTCACTCACAGGAAAGTGCCAAGAATGGCTTGAAAGTCATTAGCAACCCAAGGAACATGAGCAAGTTTAATATGAAAAACACCATCTGATCACCTGCATTTCAGTAAGCCCATATCAAATTGCTATAATGTCCCGAGAAAGAACAAAACAGTTTAAAATAGAGTATATCTGGAATGGGATGTGGTCTGTACCCAGGTAGAGCAAAAATGTGAGAAAAAAGGACCATTTCTATATCTTCATAGAAAAATATCCGATTGTATGAAGTTGCACACAGGGAGAACATCTGTGAACAGAACTCATCTATACATTGAAGACAATGCTGACACTAACAGCATGCAACTGATAAGATAAAAGGGCTTCTAGGGAGTTACAAACTAATGGCCCTGTAAAATTCTTCTGAATGGCATTATAAAGAGCTTAACATAATGAAATTCAACAGGCACTAATTTATGAAAGATCAAGAGGACTCCCGATGAAAATTAATCGGGATTTCTAAAATTCATTTGACAAGAGAAGGTTAAGTGTTTCCATTCATGAACTATAAGAATAAAAAATGATTCACCTGGGAGGAGAGCAGCAACTTGTCGCTTTTGTGCCCAAGCAAAACTGCAGACTCACAATGATCATATAATTAATCGGCAAGAACAGATATGTGCACGTAACTCACACACACAAATAGGCACAAAAATATGTATATGTTCACTCTATGATGCTCAGAGAAGGAAACGAAATGATGTTTCATGACCATGTAGCATGATGGCGTGTTTGGTACAGACCCAGACAAAGAACTAAGTACTGAGATATTCCTGCATGTATGCCCAACAAAGGTTTGTGTTCACGAACAAAAACATTTTGTTTTATTTTCATTAACCCTCTAAATCTTAGCAACTAGTATCTCATTCAGGATTCGTGTAACTTCACTCAGAAATATGCAAAAGGAGAACATAAGCATGTGAGAAATTGTTCAGGATGGTAAATAGACAGCACACATAATCAAACATCGTATGCAAAATCAAGGATACCCATATGAAGGCTCTGACTTACATTGCACCGCCACCTGCAGGACCAAATGCCTTGAAAACTGACATTGCAGTTGTAGAAATGCCATTGGCAGCCGCTCTCTGACTTTGAGGCTAAATTATAGCATCATGTATGACAAATATCCAGCATCCACAAAAATCATGATTAATACAGTAGCAGAAACGTGAAATAAGTGCCAAAAAACAAAGTGTGCATAACTCACCACAGCATTGTTTTGCAATATGAATAACCCGGTTATAAGAGATACCTGCATGCCATCAAGAAGTTAATTGTTGAGATTAGGCATGGCTAGTCCATGTGGCTTGGGGCTTTGGATTTAAATTTATCTCCATGTCTCAAAGGTTATAAGGGAGAAGAGATGGCATAAGCTTGGAAATCATAGCTAAATGATGTCTTTAAACTTGTGTTCCTTCGTTTTATCCCAAAAAATTCAAGTAAAACGTTTATTTGCAGAACTCTCGCAGGAAAAAGGTACTCACCATTAGTGTATTCCTTAAGACGGATGCAAAATTAATGGCTATATGTAGCATCACTCCAGACAGCATGGCTATATAAGGGTAAGCTGAGAGTACGGGAATTGATATTGCCTGAACAAGACTCGGATAGGAAAAATAAATAGTGATCTGAAGTTACCCATGGTGTCCATGTTATAGATTTAAAAAAATTAGAAGATTTAATATAAGTAGATAGAAAGGAAAAGCTGAGGATTACTGCTGAAAGGCGTGTCACCATAAGAGGCCCAGCCATCTTCTCAATTGGTGGATATAAGAAAAGCTGGAACATCAAAAGGCCAAATCCTGAAAATACAAAGCAATACTGTAAGTTGATATCTTAAGAGCAGTGCCTTGAAGTGAGCTGTGAATTTGATTATTTCATCTGCGATGTTCTACATGTACTAATATCTGAAGAATGAGGTCCTCTGCCAGGTGCCAACAGGACGTTTGATAAAGATCCAAGGTTAGTATACTGCTGATGTTACATCAACTGCAATTAATTTATGACAGTAGTTGGAATTGCAATTCACAGTTGCTACAATTGCACTATTTTGAAAGATCATTTAAAAAGAACATCTCATTCTTCATCGACAGAAAGAAAATCTAACAACTTCTGTACTCATTCAACTATTTTAACCTCTGGACGGATAGTAGTCGTCATCTTGATACTCACGTCATTCTCTAACTAAAAGAGTTCAAAATTAAGTACATATTACCAGATATCCTGAGAATCGGTTGCATTAAGACTGAGGAAATTTTTCTTAAAGCGTCAAATTATTCACAATTAAATATATTAAAAATCAAAATAAAATCCACGGCAGTCATACCAGAAATTGCTAAAACTTCTCCTACATCTTGCGATGAGAAGCTCAAACCTCCAAATCTTTTATCACTTACTGCCCAAAGTGAAAATATCTGCAAGAAATTGATAAATGTCAGATATCACAGCTGGTAAATGAGAGAACATTTTTGAAACCTGCAAAGCTTTAGAAGCTAAGTTCACCATCAACAGGTTTCTAAATCAGAATAATGACAAGACTTGATAATTCTTAATGAGGGCAAATTTACTTACTTCAGAGTAGGCTATCTCCTGAAGAGAGAAAATACAATATACAATGATGGTAGACATCAAAGGCCAGTTTGTCCATAAATTTGATTTAGGAGATATTTTTGTTTCCTTGGATTCTGCTATCTGTTCCTTCATACCAGATTCTTCTGCAGAAGCCTCCAGAATTTCACTTGAATCACATCTTTCATTCACACTTTTGTCATGCATGTGCAGTGTCTCCTACATGAATGCATGGGTTCTTGTAAGGAACAGAAAATATTCTAAATTAATCCAACGGTTAGTCATATCTGGGTGATAATCCAAACAGAACCGGGGTGTATTAAGAGAAATGTATTTTATTTGGACATGAAACTATCATGTTTTCTCTACAAGTGGCTATGGTGTGCGAAGTATACATAGGTTATCTCAGAATTGACTTCATAATACACAAATTGAAGGGCTGCTATCTGGAATGTAAAAACCATTAGATCTTAGTTCAATAACAGAGAAATATCAGCTAGCCAATGGAACTTACTGGAAGCCACCAGCAAGCTATGAAAACTCCTAGAGAATAAACTGATATTACAAGGCAGGGCAAGAAGTAGGGAAACCTGCAAAATTATACATCTTGGCATCTTTAGACATTAGCAGAGTAACAAATGCGTCAAACGTTGCTCAAATGAAAAATGGAAGTACCAAAATACAAGTGGATGGATAGTATAGTGTGAAACAAGAATTTGAAGAAGATATAACAATACCTTCCAAAAATTGAGCTTTCAGAAAATACACTCGGGTACTTATCAGCTGGCTAATGTTGTTGGTACATGCATATAACGAAAAGGCTCAACAAGTCATATGGAACTGGAACTTGCCATATAAAATTAAAAAATAAATCAAAGAACAGGTTAAGAAACAAAAGGACGTTTTCTAAAGCATAGTGTAGTGATGAAATACACAAAATTGTTCCTCAATTTTGGTGGATACGAAATTTCCATGTCAAACCCATGCATGTTAAACTCCAACTCTACGTATTTATGCAAGTTACATCTTAGTAGCAATAATACAACTACCCAATTAAGGCAACAGGTTCATCAGCTTCTCAATTTAATGGTGTAAAGATGACAAATAATAAAATAACTTGAATCGTGGAAACATGAAAAATAATGAAGTCAACCACTTAACCCTTGCAGCTTGCAATTGTAAATGATAGCAAGAGTCCCCAACCACAAGTGTAATGGTTATATTGTAAGAACGATAACTATCAACAACACAATTGTATTTGCATGAACTTTAGCTGCACCTGAGCAAAATAACCTCCTATGGCAGGACCAATGATAAGTCCTATGCCTCGTGATGTACTAACCTGAAAATTGACAATACAATATAAAAATTTGCCCTAAATGATTTCAGAAACTATTACATATTATAAAGTTATCATCTTACTACAGATAATGACAACGCTTGATACTCTTCTCTGCAGACTTCAGTAGCATATGCCTTGGACACAGACAAACAAAGGAAAGATTACAAGAGAGCAAAGATGTTATGGGACTAAAAAGCAAATAGAAACCAGTTTGTATTAAGCTTCCGCAACAAATGTATTATATGCTTGGTCGAAACATGCATGCAGTAAATGCAAACTACATACCCTGATAGTTGCAATTAGACTATTCAAACTGCCAAGAATAAATCTTGTGGAAAGTGCCATCCAGAAGCTTGTACTGAGACCAAAGAGAGCATTGAAGACAACCCTGAGACCAAATTATTTATCACACAACCAGTTCGTGAGAATAATTTTTGAAATGGCATAGTTTCATCTTAAATGACAGAAGTCTAAAAAATAGTGTGCTGAGATGTCTCACACAGAAGCTGTCCCTAACAGTATAACAGGTTTTCGACCATGTCGATCAGCCAACCACCCCCAGAAAACTGATGTTAGTGCTCTTCCAATCATATATGAAGATCCTAAGCGAGAACAAAAGTTGCAACATTCTATCAGCATTCTTCTACTGATGACTAATCATGCTGAAAGAACAGGTGAGGGCATGGAAAATCAAAATTATTACCTACAAAACCTGCAAAAAAGCCAATGTCTTCTTCTGTCTTAGCAATACGGAAGTCCCTTATCTGGCCAAGATATAATTCAAGAAAAAAAAAAAGATAATAATCACTTATTTTAAAACATCAATAACACCATAAAAACTCACAAGAAGCTGTATTGATTAAATAAAAGATAAAAATTTATGATGTTTCTAACCAATGCAATTACATTATAAAAGAAAACAAAGCAATAGTCTGCATAGTAGTGTTTATGGATCAACAAAAGGAACCATCAACTGCTCTAACTGCTGTTGTGACCGTCAGACCAAAGATAAGGTCTTTCTGTTGGATCTAATTTCCCCAAATTTTCTTCTGTATTGAGTAGATATAAACAACTAAGGAATAAAAACAGATGAAGTGAACTTTATTGACAAGACAAATTGCAGTAAAGCATTAAAACTCACTTCAATGTCCAGGCAATCTCAACCAAACATGTTAAACATTCACAATCATGCACTCGGGTAGACTCTGTAAATCAAGCAAGCACAACCAAGACTAACGACATTATAGGAATGCAATTTTCTAATTTGAACAATTGCTTACCATGAAGTAAATGAAAGGGAAAAGTGACGTTATTGGCAGAGCTGAAAAAAGTAAGGAAGAAAAGGTAGAACATCAGAGGAAGTCGAAACTGAAGACAAAAGTTGAGCATGCTCACATTAAACACATAAATTTATATAATGACATATATGCATAGTCGACTTATGCTGGAACATGCTGAAAATTACTTACAAACTAAGCCATCCCAGCCAATAATATGTTTTCTACCAAACCTATGCACTATTTATCACCCAAAATTAGCTTGTTAGAGAATATCAAAGTGTTACTTTATGAGCGTGAAGCGTGCGGGACATGGATGAAGACAGTCATAGTAGCTGAACTGTAAGCAGCGATAGTCCAGGTAAGTTCAACGCATAACAACTTAGTCAAATAATTGGCCCCTGGAGAGCAAATGATACAGGAAGACGAGCGGTGACATGACATGAAACTTTGGTTATGCCATGCTTATTCTGAAGAATAACGCTAAAATTTAGAAATCCAGAGATCAACTTGATTTCTTGATCCATAAACACAAACCCAGTTCATTTTTCCAGTTTCTTTTTCCACTTTCCTAGACATTTCAAAGCATACAACGACTTCATCTGCTGTATCTTTCCACGTATCGTCTCAACTCAGAGTCGATATAAAAGCCAACGTTAATACAACCCAAAAAAAAAAGAGTTTCAGAAAATATTTGATAAGGAGTAACAGAGACATAGTATCCAGACATGAACATAGAATGAAGTTTGATGTCAAAGAACAAGGGAGAAGACGTTACCGGTGCAGAGAGAAACAATCCAGATATAAGACAAATTCTTGTAAGGCACACCCCTCTCCAACTCTTTTAAGCGGTCCACTTTACATCCTGGACAATTCTCATGGTATCCCTTCTCCAGTAAACCATCTGTTTCTCCACTTCTGCTACTGTCCTCGGCCATACTCAACTTCTAATCAAATTCCCACTTCTTACCCGTAAAGAATTCCCACCAAAATTTTAACTTGACTTGGATGTTTTATGAGTTGCATGGGAGACCATCAAAACTGTTTTGGTTGCCCTATTCTTGTGATGGTTAGTCAAGTGGAAGAAGTTAAGTCTATTGATCAATAAATAACTAATAATTGGGTGCTTCAATCTTGCGCTGTCTCTGTTTCTCTGCACGCCAATAGAAGAATTCGTCCAAGAAAGAAGTATTTTGTGAACGACTCAAAAGTCAAAACTCCCAACTCATTGTCTTGAAGACGATTTTGTTAATATTTACTTGTCTTTGTATTAGATTCTCTCCTTGGAAGAGCTTAGCTACTTTACTAACTTGTTCTATTAGCGTGGAGTTTAAAACATATAAAGGTTTGGACCTCAATCATTGTAAACTTACGAAAAAAAAAAGGAAGGAATCCATCGTACAGCTGGAACTCCTCCCATTCAATCATCGAAACTTTAGTCTATTTAAATTTTCAGATTTTTAATTTTTATTATTAAAATTTAACTAATTTATTAATTAATCAGACAAATTTTATAAATTAATAAATTTTTATAAAATAAAATTAATCAATTACTTTTTATTTAACAATTTCTTTTTTCAATTAAACTTCAATTCTTTAATAAATAAAAACAAAAAATTTTAATCACATTTTAATTTTATTCAAATTTTAGTTAATTTTATGATGATCTAAAACCGTTTGAATTTTTTAAATCTTAAATCTCTTGTCTTATCGATTTAACTTCCGATTCAATTTTTAAAACATTTTATGATATTCTAAATTTATAATCCTCGAAACATTTTTTATTTTTCACTAAAAGTAAAATTTTGTTTGTATTTTCTCAAAAGGATAAGAAGTTATGTTTTTATTTTTAGTAAAGGTATAGCACACCCTCTAAGGGTGGTTGGATTGGTGAAATGGCGAAGCATGAGATTAAAAAGTATTCCCCTACCTATGCTCTTTTGATTAATTAAACTTGTCGTACAGAATTCACCTAATATAAAATATCTGATTAACGTGATCTACAGACTATTGCATCAATCTAAAGATTTACCTAACGCGCATCTAAAAAATTTCGACTACGAATTCCTTCGTTAAAAAAAGAAGGCGGCATAGCACCATTAATATTAAATTTATGCATGTTCTTGAGATAATTGTGGTTGGTTGATTACCATGTGCTAAATTGTGAAGTCATCATCATGTTGAATAACATCTTTTTGGTATTTCACTAAATATTTCTTTTAATCCTATTAACCATTTATAAAATCCTAATTTAGTTTTTTGATCTTTTAATTGTTGTTTTTATTATGATCATGTGAATATTAATATTAATATTATTTTAAACTTAAATTATTAAGTAATTTTCAAACATAAACATTGTCATTGATCACTTTTCTTTGTTTTCTCATTGACATATCCAGTGAAGTTGAGGAGTAACTTATTAGACAGGTAAGAACAAGTTTAATGAGCAATCATAAGCAAAGCACCTCATCATATTATCATAACAACCTTCATTTTACAGAACATCAAAGAAGATACTACGAGACCCTCTTTTCGGTTAATGCGAAAAGGAATGCCACCCACATGCTTATACTTGCTCTCAAATGATGACTCTGAACTAGATGCCACTCCTGCTTAACTAGGTTCACTTTTTTTAAGCCTACCAACTAGGGTAATGCCTTGATGCCTTGATGGTATCTATTTACCTGAAAGAGTAGCAAAACGTTAAAAAGGCACACAGAGCCTAAGTCTCTTCTGCCACGAAGCCAATAGTGTGATAGCTGTGATGTTTGGAGCTGGACGCCTCACAAAGGATGAAAACAGCATATTGGCCCTATCCTATAACCCCTTCATCCTTGTTGAGTGATATCAACTAACAACTCGTGCTCTTATGCATGCAAACATACCATGTCAAACATTAACTCAATGCAAATAAGTTTGATCCAGCTGAAAATAAATATCCTCCCTAGTTCCAGATTTCATGGCTGGACGTAGGAACTGAAATTTGTCCATCTACTATTCAAATGACTCCTAAAACTATGAAATTTGCAAACCATTAACTACGACATAATGCTTTTAGTAAAACCTAGGAATTAGAAGAACTCTTTTACAGACATAAAGAACTGCCTTTTAGCATCACACCCAAAAAATTGCAAACAAAGAGCAAACAGTTCTTGAAAAGGTTTGCCTGTATAAACCACCTGTTGCTAAAACCAAAGGA